>JAVTVY010028284.1:0-11310 GCA_036873755.1 Hanleya hanleyi
ATGGTATGGATGGTAGTGATGGTATGGATCGTAGTGATGGCATGCATGGTAGTGATGGCATGGATGGTAGTGATGGTAGGAATGGTAGTTATGGTATGGGTGGTAGTGATGGTATGGATGGTAGTGATGGTAGTGATGGTATGGATGGTAGTGATGGTAGGAATGGTATGGATGGTAGTGATGGTATGGATGGTAGTGATGGTAGTGATGGTATGGATGGTAGTGATGGTAGGAATGGTATGGATGGTAGTGATGGTATGGATGGTAGTGATGGTAGGAATGGTAGTGATGGTATGGATGGTATGGATTGTAGTGATGGTATGGATGATATCACAGGTACATCTTTTAATCATAAGAAACATGTGTACCAAGTTTCATAATCATTCAATGACAGCTGACAACTGCAGCAAACTGTGGTGTACAGATGTACATGTGCACTTCGGCTAAACGCAAAACTCAATCAGTTGCCATAATTTGGAGAAAAATTAATATTTCATCTCAAAAATAGCACAAATAAATCCTCTAATCATAAGAAACATTTGTACCAAGTTTTGTAATCATCCAATGAGAGCTGACAACTGCAGCAAACTTATCATGTACATGTATATGTATACATGTAGAGGCCTACATGTACAATTTACCTAAACAGAAAACTCTTCATTTGCCATAATTTGGAAAAAAATTAATATTTCTTGTCAAAAATAGCACAGGTACATCCTCTAATCATAAGAAACATGTGTACCAAGTTTCATAATCATCCAATGACAGCTGACAACTGGAGCAAAGTTACCATGTAGATGTATATGTATACATGTAGAGGCCTGTATGTACAATTTACCTAAACAGAAAACTCTTCATTTGCCATAATTTTGAGAAAATTAATATTTCTTCTCAAAAATAGCACAGGTACATCCTCTTATCATAAGAAACATGTGTACCAAGTTTCATAATCATCCAATGACAGCTGACAACTGGAGCAAACTTACCATGGACATGTATATGTACAATTTACTTAAACAGAAAACTCTTCATTTACCATAATTTGGAGAAAAATTAATATTTCTTGTCAAAAATAGCACAGGTACATCGTCTAATCATAAGAAACATGTGTACCAAGTTTCATAATCACCCAATGACAGCTGACAACTGGAGCAAAGTTACCATGTAGATGTATATGTATACATGTAGAGGCCTGTATGTACAATTTACCTAAACAGAAAACTCTTCATTTGCCATAATTTTGAGAAAAAATAATATTTCTTCTCAAAAATAGCACAGGTACATCCTCTTATCATAAGAAACATGTGTACCAAGTTTCATAATCATCCAATGACAGCTGACAACTGGAGCAAACTTACCATGGACATGTATATGTACAATTTACCTAAACAGAAAACTCTTCATTTACCATAATTTGGAGAAAAATTTATATTTCTTGTCAAAAATAGCACAGGTACATCCTCTAATCATAAGAAACATGTGTACCAAGTTTCATAATCATCCAATGACAGCTGACAACTGGAGCAAAGTTACCATGTAGATGTATATGTATACATGTAGAGGCCTACATGTACAATTTACCTAAACAGAAAACTCTTCATTTGCCATAATTTTGAGAAAAATTAATATTTCTTCTCAAAAATAGCACAGGTACATCCTCTAATCATAAGAAACATGTGTACCAAGTTTCATAATCATCCAATGACAGCTGACAACTGGAGCAAACTTACCATGTAGATGTATATGTATACATGTAGAGGCCTGCATGTACAATTTACCTAAACAGAAAACTCTTCATTTGCCATAATTTTGAGAAAAATTAATATTTCTTCTCAAAAATAGCACAGGTACATCCTCTTATCATAAGAAACATGTGTACCAAGTTTCATAATCATCCAATGACAGCTGACAACTGGAGCAAACTTACCATGGACATGTATATGTACAATTTACCTAAACAGAAAACTCTTCATTTACCATAATTTGGAGAAAAATTAATATTTCTTGTCAACAATAGCACAGGTACATCCTCTAATCATAAGAAACATGTGTACCAAGTTTCATAATCATCCAATGACAGCTGACAACTGGAGCAAAGTTATCATGTAGATGTATATGTATACATGTAGAGGCCTACATGTACAATTTACCTAAACAGAAAACTCTTCATTGGCCATAATTTTGAGAAAAATTTATATTTCTTCTCAAAAATAGCACAGGTACATCCTCTTATCATAAGAAACATGTATACCAAGTTTCATAATCATCCAATGACAGCTGACAACTGCAAGAAACTTTCCAAGTACAGATGCACATGTGCACTTCAGCTAAATGCAAAACTCATTCATAGGGATTTTAACGTTAGAGTACCCCAGGGGTAGTACCCCCAGGTGGCATACCCACCCCCCATATTTTTTATATTTTTTTTATATTTTTTCTAATTTTTCTAGATTTTTTTTTAACTTGCTAAACCAAAAACCCATTCATTTCCAGGCAGGGGACACCGACACCGACACCGACGACGACATCCTCTTTCCCCCTCTCACAATATCTCCCCTTTACTTCGTAAGGCGAGATAATAATATAGTATGATAATTTACGCATCAATGCGACAAGGGGCTGTCAATATATTTATCGATTATTCAAATATTATGTACGATTTTCTGATTTCCTAGATGCTTGGACACAAAAAAAACTAAGCCTAATTTTGTCAAGCCCAATCATATCATAAGATTGTACCATTATTACTCCCAAATATATAAATAACTAATATAAAAACTCTGAAGTCGGAAGTCGGAAGTCGGAAGTCAGAAGTCGGAAGTCGGAAGTCGGAAGTCGGAAGTCAGAAGTCGGAAGTCAGAAGTCAAAAGTCGGAAGTCGGGAAGTCGGAAGTTAGAAGTCTGAAGTCAGAAGTCGAAAGTCAAAATAAAAAAAATAAACTTCAATGGTTATTTGATTATTAAAAGTACATGCAATCAGCTTTTCAAGCACACGATGCCATAATAATGGCATTGTGTTATTCCATGTTTCATAATTTAAGATTTTATGCATCAAAAAAGAAAAAAAATCCTAAGTCTGAAGTCAGAAGTCGGAAGACAGAAGTCGGAAGTCAGAAGTCAAAAAGTAAAACTCGGAAGAACCCTATCGGCTTTCGTAGAATACAGCGTTTGTTCACCACACTGTTTCTTGTTTGTTTATTCCCTGCAGATAAGCAAAGTTTACGTTATCGGAGTTAGTAGGCAGTTAAATAAGATGTCAGAGAACATGTTTGTGAACTGTTGCGGTAATGGTTGTATGAGAAATGTAATTATTTTAGTGTTTATCATAATATGTTCGCGTTAAAATTGGTCAGTAATGACATGTGCGTCAATGCATTTTACATGCGATATTTGGCGGGAAATATGCCATAGCATGTAAAGGGCTATAAAGGTTAATTTAGCGATCTGATCACGTTGATTGGGGTCTGAAATTGTCCAGAATAATTTTATGGAAATGGGAAACATGTGGTTATGGACATTATATGTTAAATTCTGTGAAATTTAGTAGTTCTTGTCCAACGCAGTCACTTGGTATTTCTGAAACTATGGAAGGCCGTTGGTGCCACATATATGGGTATTTCGGACCGTAGAGCCGTAAATGAGATAGCTGTCTCTTCTGTGACTAGATAAAGTTAACAGAAATTGTAAAGAATGCTAAAGGCACAGGGAAGTGAGTTCCTAAACTGTTTTATTAGTGTTTAAAGGGAAAGTTGTTGGAATGTACTAACTTGTTTCCATGTGTTCATGATATAATGAAATTATTATTTTGTCTTGTACTCATGTAGGCCCTAGTCATTTTAGTATGAATACTCGCTATATTTTTATATGTCTAGTATTACAGATTTGACTACCACATTCACATAGATTTGAGGGAATTATACACCTTTTCCCATCATCATCAGCATATAATAGTATGAATTTATTATTTGCCTGTTGTTCCAATGTGTTCATAATGGTATGCATACTCACCATATTCCCAGATGCCGAGTATAAAATATCTATTTACCAGTACCATATTAACACAGATGTTCTCTTGAGCTTATAATAGATGAATACTTGCCATATTCCTATAACTCGGGTAAAGTAAATCTGTTCGACATATATCCTCGTTGTAAGATTAGATTTTGCGCTATATATAGTCACATAAAAACTGTTTATCTGTCGAAAAGTTTATTGAACCTGAAAGCCTGAAATCTGGCATGTTTATATTATAATGAGATATAGTCCAAAGCATGCTGAGGATATATACTCAACTTGTTCTCATATGCTGAATACCATGATTCCATCCATGCACACGGTATAAATGAGTACTTGTTCATATGAGCCCAAAGCAGTTATATTGATAGATTAATTTGATAACGAAACTTGTCTATGCAATTCAGTTTGAGCCTAAATAATTATACCTATTTCAACAAGATGTGATTTGCCAGTTATGACAGTTTACAAAATGCGAGTGATCTGAATACAGCGTTTGTTCACCACACTGTTTCTTGTTTGTTCATTCCCTGCAGGCGTGGGCTGGAGTATTCACCCCTTACTTAGAGCGATCTTGGCGTTACGTTAACAGTTTTTAACATTACCGCCAATGTAAATTGTAATAGTGGTCTGACCCCTACTAATTAGCAGTCAACCGGTATTAGCTTGCACGACCTGTGGCTATTCTACAGAGCCCGGGATCGGGGATATATCTGCTATATAAGGGTTAGCTTGGCTCTATTTGTGTTTTTGGATTCTGGATTGCTGAGAGAAGACATCTGAAGTCGGTGCCATCCTGACCACCAAGGACCGGTAAGTACTTCTTACTTGTCCCGGCACAACATTGGTGTCATGAAGTAATTCGGGGGCATATTATTTCGTGATTAAATAATCACTGTCGAAATTTACACCATTTTTCACTTAGTGGGTGAGAGATGGTGAATTTGACGGTGAAATAATTTATCCTCGATTGTTTTCGCGTTGTATCGCTCGACAGGTTAATAGATTTTGCCGGGCGATGGATGCGAAGATTAACTATGAGTCCAAGAGCCCCCTTTTCGACTATTTGTCGGGAAATTTATTATTTTGAAATTCAAAATTATATCTACACGTGGTATTTCATTGTGACCTTTTCCCGTGCAGATATATTTGGTTGAAATCCTTGCGAATTTTTGTAGGAAGATTTCCATGCAAGCTATCTTTATTTGGATTCTGTACGGTCTGTTTAGTGGTATAGCATGAATGCATATTTATTCATAGGAATCCGTGAGTGTTTTGCGGGTTTATAGATTCTGTAAACCACTATCGGAATTTGTAAATGCTTTGCTGGTTGATAGATTTAGTAAAGCGTTGTTTTGCCTGGGGAATGTGATCGGCTGGTTGATAGATTTTCTCGAGTAGGCAAAATTCCATGCTATATTATCATTTGAATCTATGAATCATTCCTTCTCACGTTGAGCGACAGTTGATATAGCCCTTGACCAACTGTTCATGTAGGGGACCATGCAAAATTTATCGATGGAGTAGGACCGGTGCAACAGGGAAAATCGACTAAAGAAATCCTTGGTCCCCCTAATCTTAGAACCAAAAAAAAACTTCTGTAAACACCATCCCCAAACCAATCTGTGATATGCACATATACGTTTGCACATTTCAGTGGTATTTCACTAGGGGGTCAGTTTTGGCACTACCCCTGGAGATTCTAGGGCCGCTCCAATATTGAAATCTAATGATAATGTTTTTGTTTAGCAAAATTGCCCATGTACCGCTGTACAAAGTTTACTTCGGTTGTCAGCTGCCACTGGATGATTATGGAATTTGGTACACCTGTTTCTTAGGATCAGAGGATATACCTGTGCTATTTATGAGATGAAACGTTAATTTTTGTCCAAATTGGCAAATCACACGAATTTTTGTGTTGCAAAAGTGATTTTTGTGTTGCAAAAGTGTACATGTATACTTGTACACAGAAAGTTTGCTGCAGTTGTCAGCTGTCAATGGATGATTATGAAACTTTGTACACATGTTTCTTATGATTAGAGGATGTACCTGTGCTATTTATGAGATGAAATATTATTTTTTGTTCAAATTAAAAGCGTTTGGACTTAGTAAACTGCCAATGATAATGTACATACATGTACGCCTGTACATACATGTACAACTGTACATGGAAAGTTAATGAAGCTGCCAGCTCTCATTTGATGATTTTGACACTTGCTGCACATGTTTCATACGATTTGAGGATGTGCATGTGATATTTGACATGAAATATTAATATTTGTCCAAATTATCGCGGTTTGGACTTCGTACTTTTACAATGTTTTTTGTTGGACAAAAATTTACATGTACACCTATACATGGAAAGTTTGATCTACATGTATGCTTTCAATACTGTTGCAGCTTCAGCAGATCACCCCACAAGTCAAGATGTTTAGGTTCTCAGAACGCTTGTCAAAATATGGAACAGTGGTCCCCCACACTAGCCTGCATTTGTGCGGCCATCTTTAATTTATGTAAACTCATTAATGATTCATATCTCTGATACCATTCAACTGTTCAATACGAAAGTTGGTATAGATCATCGATGCATCAAGCGACTTCCATTAATTACCAAACCGTTTTTTTCTGATTGGGCGGAAACCTTGATGGCCATCTCTAATTTATGCAATCTTTAATGATACATGTACACATCTCTGATACAATTCAGCTGTTCAATATTCAAGTTGGTGAACATCATCGATACATCAAGAGTCTTTCAATTGATTCCCAAACCGGCTTTTTGTTTGGACGGAAGCCTTGGTGGCCATCTTTAATTTATGCAATATCATCAATGATACGCATTTCGGATATCATTCAACTGTTAATTTTGAAATCTTATTACCAACATAGCTCAAGAACAGCTATCCCTGGGCACACTAAACTTGCATCATATGGCCATAAGCCTATCGAATCGGGACCCCACAGCCGAGGTGTTTTCAGATGCTCAGCTTCGTATTTTTTTTTCGGAAAAATAACTCTTGGTTCTATGGATAGTAACGTAAAAAAAGTTCATGTCCTACATACAAAAGCGTGAGAAAAAGTCCTGTCTCCCCACTGTTTGCACCGGCCCTACCCCATCGATAAATTTTGCATGGCCCCTAAGTGGAGGAGTTGGTTGTGTAAATTTGCAGAGAATTGTGGCAGAGTGTTGTATTTATTTCATGTATTTTGTTTGTAGGATACCTTTATACGTTCAGTTATAATATAGCACATATTATAGTGGGACTGTGCGGCAGTGTTGTATTTATGCGATGTATTTATTTGATGTATGTTATTTGTAGGATGCTTTTATATGTTTTAATCCGATGACAGCCGGGTGCACTTGTCCAGACCCTCTGGGAGGGTAGTGGCGCCAAGCTGGCGTATAGGGTCCAGACCACTATTAAAATTTACATTGGCGGCAATGTTAAAAACTGTTAACGTAATTGCATCTCCTCGATTCATTAATTAAGTCTCGACTTCCATATTTCGGCCAGAAGTACTTTAATTCAAGTACTACAACCGGGCAGACTTCTTGACGGGGGTCGCCCATTGAAATTTTGAGTTATGGGCGCTCCTACAAATGACGTCATAATTTTGGCTTTTTTCTCTGCTTTCAGAAAGCGGTGCACAGGCACCCAAATAGTCCCTGTTAGCAACTCCTCATTAGGCCTTGAGTTAAAATCAAACCCACAGCGGAACCAAACACATACCATACTCCAATCACCTACCACTGGCCTTCAATTATTCCTCGCAACAGAGACTGGAAAAAATATTGAAAACAATTCACTTCTCTGGCAGAGGTTGCCTAAAGGGGGTTAACGGATCGGCACTATTTTTAATAGTGGTCTGGTACCTGTATACAGACTGGTACATTTTAACTTGATTACACCTATTGTCTTTGTTGGCTTCAAGTTTCGCGCCCGCGTGTAAATTGTATGGTGGCAGCATGCAATTTACCTATATAACCAGAACGTTTGGTATATGCTAAAACATACACACTGAATACTTGTTACGGTCAGACGTTTTTGAAACTGTCGAATACTTTGAAACTGTATATACCTGGGCTCTGAGAAACTTGACGCTGTGCTTGTTCTGCAGATAGATACAAGTAAGTATGTTATTAGGGGGCCAAGCCGTATGGCTGGTCACCTATTGTTATTGGTATTATTCTTCTTCTTCTTCTTCCGCCGGATTTTGTACCATCCGTACAGTCAACACCGATACACCGATGTCGCTGAAACTTCACATGGTGATTAGCCCTGATGGGAACTGATGCATATCCTCCAATGAAGCCGATTGGCCAAAAGCTCCGGCGGCCATCTTGGATTTAGCCGAAAACCTTTGAAAATCTTCTTGTCCTGAACCGCTAAATCGATTAACTCCAAACTTGGCACATATCATCGATGGATCAGGGTCTCTCAAAATAAGTCTTAGCAAGTTTGTACGTTAAACAAAATGGCCGCCATCGACCAATCAAAATTGTCGGATTTTCAAATAACGGATTTGGATGAAGAAAGTTACTACATATATGCATTGCGGTATGGCGATCACGAATATGCAAAAATTTTGCTCTCAGGTCACATGGTTTGGCCGCCATCTTGAATTTTGTCAGAAACGGAGCACATCTTGTAGAGCCTATATCTCTGGGACTACGATAGATACAGCCTTATAGTTTGTTGTGTTATATTGTCCAGAAGCAGCTCTTTCAGAAGTGTGTCTACCTTTTTTACGTAGGTTCAATAGTTTCGCCGCTATAGAGGAATCAAAACTGTCAAATTTTCAAATAATGCCGAAAATCGCACAATTTGAGAAGTAATTCTGTTCAATATTACACAAACAACGAGTCGGGTTATTCTGAGTTTTGGCATAGGTACTCCTTGTATAACTGCTATGATGACAGAGAAATTGCAGGATGATCGTATTAATAGTTCCGAAGCTATGGTAGAACGTGAAATTTGAGTAGGTCTGAGCATATGGCTGAAAGTAAACTTCACAAAAGCACACTGTGAGAAGCGCTATCTCCAGGCGACTAAATTCCAAGCTCAACTTTCTCCATTCAGGTCTTTGTCTGGACTCCAGGGACCGTTTTCTGTACCTATTTCAACGTACTAACATTTTGATTTCCATGAAGGAGCCATCTGGGGCGCAAACAAAGGCCAGAATCGTGTTTCCCACGTGCTGCTGACCAAGAAAAAGTGTTTTTTGAAGCTCTAAATCCATTTATTAGGGGTATTATTAGGGGGCCAAGCCGTATGGCTGGTCACCTATTGTTATTGGTATTATTCTTCTTCTTCTTCTTCTTCGCCGGATTTTGTACCATCCGTACAGTCAACACCGATACACCGATGTCGCTGAAACTTCACATGGTGATTAGCCCTGATGGGAACTGATGCATATCCTCCAATGAAGCCGATTGGCCAAAAGCTCCGGCGGCCATCTTGGATTTAGCCGAAAACCTTTGAAAATCTTCTTGTCCTGAACCGCTAAACCGATTAACTCCAAACTTGGTACATATCATCGATGGATCAGGGTCTCTCAAAATAAGTCTTAGCAAGTTTGTACGTTAAACAAAATGGCCGCCATCGACCAATCAAAATTGTCGGATTTTCAAATAACGGATTTGGATGAAGAAAGTTACTACATATATGCATTGCGGTATGGCGATCACGAATATGCAAAAATTTTGCTCTCAGGTCACATGGTTTGGCCGCCATCTTGAATTTTGTCAGAAACGGAGCACATCTTGTAGAGCCTATATCTCTGGGACTACGATAGATACAGCCTTATAGTTTGTTGTGTTATATTGTCCAGAAGCAGCTCTTTCAGAAGTGTGTCTACCTTTTTTACGTAGGTTCAATAGTTTCGCCGCTATAGAGGAATCAAAACTGTCAAATTTTCAAATAATGCCGAAAATCGCACAATTTGAGAAGTAATTCTGTTCAATATTACACAAACAACGAGGCGGGTTATTCTGAGTTTTGGCATAGGTACTCCTTGTATAACCTGTTATGATGACAGAGAAATTGCAGGATGATCGTATTAATAGCTCCGAAGCTAAGTGGTAGAACGAAATTTGAGTAGGTCTGAGCATATGGCTGAAAGTAAATCCTTACAAAAGCACCAGAGAAGCGCTATCTCCATGACTAAATTTGCTTCAACTTTCTCCATTCAGGTCTTTGTCTGGACTCCAGGGACCGTTTTCTGTACCTATTTCAACGTACTAACATTTTGATTTCCATGAAGGAGCCATCTGGGCCGCAAACAAAGGCCAGAATCGTGTTTCCCACGTGCTGCTGACCAAGAAAAAGTGTTTTTTGAAGCTCTAAATCCATTTATTAGGGGTATTATTAGGGGGCCAAGCCGTATGGCTGGTCACCTATTGTTATTAGGGGGCCAAGCCGTATGGCTGGTCACCTATTGTTATTGGTATTATTCTTCTTCTTCTTCCGCCGGATTTTGTACCATCCGTACAGTCAACACCGATACACCGATGTCGCTGAAACTTCACATGGTGATTAGCCCTGATGGGAACTGGATGCATATCCTCCAATGAAGCCGATTGGCCAAAAGCTCCGGCGTCATCTTGGATTTAGCCGAAAACCTTTGAAAATCTCTTGTCCTGAACCGCTAAATCGATTAACTCCAAAACTTGGCACATATCATCGATGGATCAGGGTCTCTCAAAATAAGTCTTAGCAAGTTTGTACGTTAAACAAAATGGCCGCCATCGACCAATCAAAATTGTCGGATTTTCAAATAACGGATTTGACGAAGAAAACGCCACATATATGCATTGCGGTATGGCGATCGCCGAATATGCAAAAATTTTTCGCTCTCAGGTCACATGGTTTGGCCGCCATCTTGAATTTTGTCAGAAACGGAGCACATCTTATAGAGCCTATATCTCTGGGACTACGATAGATACAGCCTTATAGTTTGTTGTGTTATATTGTCCAGAAGCAGCTCTTTCAGAAGTGTGTCTACCTTTTTTACGTAGGTTCAATAGTTTCGCCGCTATAGAGGAATCAAAACTGTCAAATTTTCAAATAATGCCGAAAATCGCACAATTTGAGAAGTAATTCTGTTCAATATTACACAAACAACGAGTCGGGTTATTCTGAGTTTTGGCATAGGTACTCCTTGTATAACTGCTATGATGACAGAGAAATTGCAGGATGATCGTATTAATAGTTCCGAAGCTATGGTAGAACGTGAAATTTGAGTAGGTCTGAGCATATGGCTGA
Organism: Hanleya hanleyi; assembly: GCA_036873755.1. Lineage (NCBI taxonomy): Eukaryota > Metazoa > Mollusca > Polyplacophora > Lepidopleurida > Hanleyidae > Hanleya > Hanleya hanleyi. The sequence goes on from JAVTVY010028284.1 coordinate 11,279, forward strand.
AAGTAAACTTCACAAAAGCACACTGTGAGAAG
>JAVTVY010028285.1:2500-105294 GCA_036873755.1 Hanleya hanleyi
AACTTTCGTGACCTTTTGAGTCCTCTCACGGTGGTGGTGGTGGTGGTGGTATCTGTACATATAGGACTTTATATGAACTTTCGTGACCTCTTCAGTCCTCTCGCGGTGGTGGTGGTGGTGTCTGTACATATAGGACTTTATATGAACTTTCGTGACCTTTTGAGTCCTCTCACGGTGGTGGTGGTGGTGGTGGTGGTGCTGGTGGTGGTGTCTGTACATATAGGACTTTATATGAGCTTTCGTGATCGTTTGAGTCCTCTCACGGTGGTGGTGGTGGTGGTGGTGGTGTCTGTACATATAGGACTTTATATGAACTTTCGATCAAATCCTTTGATTAGTTGATTTCGCCACCAGGGCGTACCGTTTCATTCGTTATCGATATACCCTCAGCTCTTTCACAGGGTTATGGCAATGAAATTGACGTTTGGGTACTAGGATTGCTCAGTTTGCATTTTCGTTTTGAAACTGTCATTACTAAATTAATTTGTATAAATAAATATATACTTTGAACTTTAACAACCGAAGTTGTGTTCTTCTTTCTTTCGGCCACAGTCCAGAGTCGTTTTGATATGCCTTTATACGGGCGATAGTCGGTTACAAAGGGTATCCAGTGATAATAAATATACCATCCAAAGATAGGTGTAGCAACTCTTTATTGTTTTCCATGACGTGCAGTAGAAAACATACCTAGTCGTTTCTTATAAATGTAACACAAAAAGTTGTATGGAGAGTTAAATTTCGTATTTATTAACCAGGGCTGAAATAGTGCCCGTACTAGAGAATAATCTCATGTATCGAAGAAAACACGATCTCGCTCCGTTTTGGGGACTTTTCATGGGCTTTAGTGGACTTCCTCGGACTTTTCTTGGACTTTCGTGGACTTTTAAGAACTTTTTCATCTGTAAATGAAATAACTGGTCATACAATTCTAATTTCTTATTATATTTACCTCAATCGTGAACGGTGACCAAAAAGGCGCTTGGGAATAAGACAAGATTTAACTTCATTCATTCATACTTTATTAAACCAGATCTCCTATACCTTTTAATTTTTAGAGTTCTTAAATAATTGAGGTAACAAGAGAGTTGACCGTTTTCCCCCCGTTAACCCGATATACGGCGAGACAGGTGTACGGCTTTTTTAAGTTTGCCTATAGAAGTCACCGACAATAGTTCGTTCGATTTTTTTTTCTGGGGAACAGAGACATTAACCACAAATAAGGATCTTTACAAATGAGGCTATTTCGCCATAAGTTTCTATAGTATAGATGCAATCATAAGTGCTTAAAACACCCCGTGTTACAGTTAATGGAGGTACGGTGTACCATGGCGGTGACACGGAACGAATAACATTTGAGAAAACCATTAGCGACTGTACTACAAAGGAACTGGTCTACAGTAGGCGCCCATTACAGAAGGAGCAAATCTATGTGTGTGTGTGTGCAGGGTTAACCAGTGTGTCATTGCGATAGTAGATGTGCACTCGGCTGTGACATTCCGAGGTACATAATTTAACTCGCACGGTCAGTTAGCTATACATGTATTATAAGGGGTTGAATAAACTATACCGGCGGTATGTACAACCGTACAGTATTTAACAGAAATTCGCCCATATATATTTATGACCTAATAATTAATAAACCTCGATTATCGAACTGTTTTAGACTAAGAAAATTCAATTGTTTCTGAAAGAATATCGTTTCCGTGTACACCGGCGCGTATCAAAGGGGGACCGTTTGCAAAAGTGCAATGGACCGGTGCGTCCATAGAAGGACAATAGATGTGCGTTCGGCTGTGACATTCCGATGTACATAATTTAACTCGCACGTTCAGTTAACTATACATGGCATTTGCTCTAATACATTGTGATGTGTTAGTCTATAATATATGAAAGACATTCTCTCAACATACGCTATGATACGCTTGTGCTAAAAGGAATGATTGATAATGCGAACTTACCTTCATCAAATGTTTTCTCGTCATCCATTGTATAACGAGACAGGAGATCGACCAACTACGTAAAAACGCACCTTCGTGCGCCAGAGGCCTGTGACCACTGAACTCGAAAACTCTCTCCTTTTAGCCGTCAAAGGGTCACGTGATGTTTTTATTGGTAGCTAACAAAGGGGCTGCTAACAAAGGGGCTGACACCATACCGCCTTATTTAAACCGGTTTCTTACGTAATCGATCTACTTACGAGCGACCATGACCTAATTACGTAACATTATTACATAATTTAAACCGGTTTCTTACGTAATCGACCTACTTACGTAACATTATTACATAATTTAAACCGGTTTCTTACATAATCGACCTACTTTCCCGTGACCTCGACCCCAGTGACGTCATACGATGACGTCAAACGCGTCATACTTGACCTACTTTCGTTCTCAATTCTGATTGGTCCACTCACAGCAGGGCCCACTTACTACTACTGTGAATCATGTGGCTCTGTCAGTATGTCGGCACCTCTTCCCACTTCCCTTATATGTGTTGTAATTCAAAAGTTATTTTCCGCAAACGAATTATACCCACATACCAAATTCAGAAATGATCCGTTATTGTATTCAAAAGTTTAACAAAACAAAATAAAATTTTAACTTGGCCAGCAGAAAAGGGCATACAAAGTGTGCGTTGATGGAAAGAAGATAAACCCATCATCCAGGAGTGAAGTCGATCTCTGGGGCTAGGAGAAATCCCCAACCCTTAAGACAAAACAGATCGTCTTCAAACAGACCTTGATTTGACTTGTATTTTGAAGAGTAGGAACACATTCCACAGGAAAAGCGCTACAGCACCTCGTTCTCGTGGTCAGATAGCTTTCCTCTATAGTTTGTGCATCAAACGGCTTTTCCGTTCATGCCTATGCAGAAAACAAAACAGTAGCAGCAGTTCAAATACGTTCTTGCATTTTACTGTCAAATCGCAATACGCCGTACAATAGCAAATTATATGCCGTATAGCGAGATAATTTAGCTTTGCTATACGCCATACAACGGTGCTAAATACTAGCCGATAAATAGGCACAACCATTCAATCTATAGTTTTTTTATCAGTCATATTCTGTAATAAATGGCATTCCCTTCATCTCAAATGATTTGTCTAGCATCAGTTAATACACTATACCACCAAAAGGTGTCACGAAGTTTCGCGCCGAAAAAGTGCTGCTGATCAGTATACAATGCTGGCTTGGCGAAGTGATTTCTTCCACTATAAATCGGTGTTTATCTTCTAATGCGAGTTCGCGCGCCCTTAAATACTTTGTATGCGTGTGAAATGCCCAAACTGTCAAAATAATCAGAGATTTTCGTTCTCAATTGCGAAGAACGAACTTACCTGCACGCTACAAATCGCTATACGCAGAAATCCTGACGTACAAATCACCAACTTCCTTCGTACATGCTACACAGCGTGAAGGGAAATTACCGTATTCAATAATGAATATATGTAGGACAACCAATTATGTTCTAGCAATAATTTTCACTGGGATGAGGTCGCGCGCGACTCCGTGGTTGCTCCCATATTTTACGCTTTTTGTGTGGGAGAGAACACTGACCCTAGCCCGACAATCTGACAAATTATCCGTCGTGTGGCGGATGGGTCACAGGAAACTCGGAGTAAGATAACTCTAATGAAGCAGATGGCCTTAAGGCCCTCTCAGATCATCCAGTTACAATCAAATATCGTGAATATGCCAGAAAGGTAAATAAATAAAGCACCAGGAATGTACACCGGGTAAGGAAAACAGGACCTCGAGGTAACTGTCGAACTGTTGGCTTCCCTCGCCGAGATTCGCCGTTGATCTCTTATACTCCCTTTAAGTAAACCAGGGATGAACAATGGGACTGATTAGATATTTTTTTGTATTTTACTGATATCTTTTGATAAACAGACGATAAAATTCGGAAATTACATTATGTGTAATTACGGCTGGATTATGAATGACGGACTAGACGCTTGTAATCAAACTATATTTTGAGAGACATACTGATGGATTACTCTGCCTCGGCAAAGTTCAGGGAAAACAGGAAAGAGATATTAAGAAAGAGAGAAAAGAGAAAACGAAATAGTCGGAGAAAGAGGGAAAAGGAGAGAAAAAAGGGAGAGTGGAGAATGCTAGATAAAGGGAGAATTAATTTCGAACGCTTGAATTAGCAGTTAGGTCAATAGGAGGATTTGATAGATCTGAGGAAAGGCGTAGCCCAGAATTTGACCTAGCTAGGAATATTACACTTGTTCTAAATGACTAAATTCAATGAGGATGAGGTGGAGACATATTTTATGTCTTTTGAGAAAATTGCTCATAGATTAAAGTGACGAGAAAATCGTTGGACCCTGTTGCTAAGTGTACGGCATTTGTAGGCAAGGCAACTGAAGTTTATGCATCATTATCTGCGGAACAGTCTAGTAATTATGAAGTGGTAAAAGCTGCCATTTCGACAGCCTCTGAGCTGATACCTGAATCGTACAGGTAGAAATTAGAAACTTAAAAGAGGTACTCAAGGAAAACATATTAGTAGTATAGTCTAAGCATCTGGAGGCTCTGGCTCGTCACTGCGCATGCGCAGAAAACAAAACCGGAAGTGGTGTACGTAGGTGTTTCTGCGCAAGAGTATGACGTCACTTCCGGTCTGCGTGAATCGGCCGTGACCTCTCCTGGGTATATAGGAATTACAAGCGTCAGATCCGTCATTCATAATTCAGCCGTCGTCCATTAGAGAATATCCGCGTCCATAATCCAAAGACCTATTCCATATTTCATGTAACAGTATTAGCACCAAATTCAAAAAGACAATCATAGTATACATAAACATAGGCTTCTTTCCTGCAAGAGAGAAGGAGAGAGAGAGAATTAAGGTTTAACGTCGCATTCAGCAACTGCAAGAGAGAAGCGGTCAACAGTTTTCAATGTTTCAATGATGCCGCCAAGACATCATGATGTTCCAAAAATATCAAATTCGTATCGCTGATCAGTATTCTTAATCCATAATATTCGATGCAAAGTCGTCATCCAAATAATGCTGTATCTCAGTCACGCTTTGATTGTGACTGTTCATATGAGTACCATGAGGATCTTGAAGTACATGGGTTCATACGGCCCCTAGCCCCAGGTTAAGTGGAATTAGACACAAGTTACGAAACGTAACGCCATAGATCTTGCACGCTACGCTCGTATTTTGCTATCAGCATGCGATATGTATCGCCAAATTTGAGAAACTTTGAGTGGAGGCGCTTGGTGCTGTAGCCCTGTTTTTAAAAGTTTCTGCAACAATGTTTTGTGACGTTGATGTACTAGAACATCCGGGCCCTACTATCTGTTTCATTGTTTTACATCCGGGTCTTCGGTCAGTCTCACCTGTATCCGGGTCCTACTATTGGGGTGACATCATTTCTTTACATCCGGGTCTTCGGTCTGGTGATAGGAATGCATGTACTGACCTGTATCCGGGTAATCATCGGGGGTTTTTTCTCCATTTTTTACATCCGGGTCCTTTTTATCATTATCATTCGGGTCCTTCTAACGGGGTTGTACAGCCGGGCACTTTTTTCATCCGGGACCTCATCTTACAGCCGGGCACTGTGGAACATCCGGGTACTCGTATGTTGGTGTATAAAAGTCAGAATGTTGATGGCATTACTTCATTCATTGGCCTGCCTACCTGACTGGGACCTCCTACCTGACCAACACCACCCTGAGCCTGTCTACCTGAGCCTGCCCCATCAGCACCTACCTGAACCTACCTGCCTGACCAGTATCATCCTGACCAACACCTACCTGTCTGCCTGCCTGCCTGCCTGCCTACCTGTTTACCTGAGCCATGGACTCATCCGACCGAGCTAAGCTTTTACAGCACCGTGTCAAGATCATTGATGAGATGCAGCATGTGTCCGATATATGTGATCTGCTCCTGATGGAAAACATAATCACTAAACACAGTGGGGTAGATATTATGGCGGGGAAGACCTATATGGCACGAAACAGAGCCCTCATCGACCTGATACCGCGCGGTGGTCCCTTAGCATTTCAGGCCTTCCTGGGGGCACTGAGGAAGACGGGGAATGAAGGAATAGCGTCTCTACTTCAACCCGAGGAAACAGAAGATAAAATCTTACTCATCGACTACGACATCTCCGAAGAGAGTACAGGTACCAAACGTGCCCAGGAAGAGCCCAGTCCACCTGCCAAACGTGCCCGTCCCCCACTAGCACCCTTAAAAATAGTCCAGCAAGTGCCTCAGCAAGCGGGGGCGGAGGAAGAGGTCCATCCGTTACTCCCAATGTCTGTGCAGCAGGTGAATGATATCATCCAGCAGGCCTACCAGGCGGCCCGGATAAACACTTGGGAGCTGACCTCCTATTTAACTGCAACCGTGAAAGATGAACAATTGCACTTTAATGCATCAGCCTGGGACGACAAACCGCCTAAGCATATCGCCTTGACGTTTGAGACATGGGCAAAAGTACAGGCATTTTACAGACCCGTCGAGGCGGTCATTGAGGATCAGGGGAACGCAAGCGAATTTTTTTGCGGGGGACGACGTGTTCCTGAGCTGTTCTGTGTTCAACGACATTATGCTGGTGCATATTCGGAAATGGAAGTTGAAGGGAGATACGCGTATTCCCTTACCTGAGGGTGTCACGCTGCAAATACCTGCGTGGCGTAAACTTCAAGACCTGACAGACGAAATTGGTGAAGCCCTGACTGACCAGGTATCTGAGTATATCTCTAAAAAGTACATCGAAACCTACCTGGATCATCTTAGACCCCGCATTCGACACTTGCGTATCGAAGCATGTGCAGGTTGTCAGAACAACAGTCCCTAAACATGCATACGTGTCTGGACATCATGGCACCGTCAGACGCGCTGATGACTCAGGCGCTACAAGACATCAACGAGAGGCAAATCGTGGAGGCATTTCAAGCTGCCTGTCCACCGAGAATTCCCCGAGAATTCCACGTGAGATGATTGCTAACTTCATATACAAGCTCCAGTGCGACAAAGACAGAGAAGACTTCAAATAAGTGTTGTTGGCTAGATATTGAACGTTCAGACATTACCGTATTCCTACATTCTATGTTCATTCTAAGTTTATTCTATGCTCAAGTAGTAGTGTCTACGGATTTAAAGTAGCATTGACCTCATTTTTGTCCCCACCGGGTAAAATTTAAGGGGGTACTTGGTCGATGGGGAGGAAAACTACCTCCAACACAGAAGAGCTCCAATGGGGAGGTAACTCTTGATGCACTTTTGTGATTTTTGGCAAATGCCGCGTTATCTTCCCTGATTCGAACATTTGCATATTAAATCTATACAGGAAAATGCCTGCATGGGGTATGGATGGTCCGATTGGGTCGTATGAGGTATCAATGTAAATGATTCGTGAAGGGGCATCTGATGGGCTGAGTGTGGGGTTGAAATATCGTCATTCTGCGCATGCGCGATGGGCCAAGGGTATGGAAATAGACGTTTTGGGATCGAGGTGGGCCACTAATGGGCCGATGTAGTAGAGTGAGGTATCAATGTGAAACCTATGTGAGGGGGCATCCGATGGGGTGGGTCTGGGGTTGGAATATGGTCATTCTGCGCATGCGCGGTAGACCAAGTGTATGGAATAGACGTTTTGGGCCCTAGGGGAGCCCCTAATGGGCCGATGGAGTCGTATGAGGTATCACTGTGAAGCATTCGTGAAGGAGCATCCGATAGGGTGCGTGTGGGGTTGAAATATCGTCATTCTGCGCATGCGCAGTAGACCAAGGGTATGGAAATAGACGTTTTGGGGTCTTTGTGGGCCACTAGTGGTCCTATGGAGTCGTATGAGGTATCAATGTGAAGCACACATGAGGGGGCATCCGCCTGGACTAGTATCTCGGCCGTTGTCAACATTCTGCGCATGCGCAGACAGGGAATTGTGGGAAAAGGGTATGGAGATACACGTTTTGGGATCTAGGTAAGCCCCTAGTGGGTCGATGGAGTTGTATGAGGTATCAATGTGAAGCCTATGTGAGGGGGCATCTGCCTGGAGTAGTGGCTCGGGCGTTGTCACCATTCTGCGCATGCGCAGACAGGGAATTGTGGGAAAAGGGTCTGCAAATAGACGTTTTGGGGTCGGGGGGAGCCACTAGTGGTCCTATGGAATCGTATGAGGTATCCATGTGAAGCATTCGTGAAGGGGCATCCGATGGGGTGGATGTGGGGTTGAAATAGCGTCATTCTGCGCATGCGCGGTAGACCAAGGGTATGGAAATATACATTTTGGGGTCGAGGTGGGCCACTATTGGTCCTATGGAGTCGTATGAGGTATCAATGTGAAGCACACATGAGGGGGCATCCGTCTGGGCTAGTGTCTCGGCCGTTGTCAACATTCTACACATGCGCAGACAGGGAATTGTGGGAAAAGGGTATGGAAATAGACGTTTTGGGGTCGACATGGGCCACTATGGGTCCTATGGAGTCGTATGAGGTATCCATGTGAAGCATTCGTGAAGGCGCATCCGACGGGGTGGGTGACACGTGGAACTGACGTCATTCTGCGCATGCGCAGTAGACCAAGGTTATGAAAATAGACGTTTTGGGATCGAGGGGAGCCCCTAGTGGGCCGATTGGGTCCAGTGAGGTATCCATGTGAAGCCTATGTGAGGGAGCATCCGCCTGGACTAGCGCCTATTCCGTGTTTGACATTATGCGCATGCGCAGACAGGGAATTGTGGGAAAAGGGTATGGAAATAGACGTTTTCGGGTCTAGGTTGTCTACTATGGGTCCGATGGATTCGTATGAGGTCTTATTTTGAAGCTCTCGTGAAGGGGCAGCTGCCTGGACTAGTGTGTCGTCCGTGTTCAAGAGTGTGCGCATGCGCAGTCTGGTCGTAGTATAGAAATATACACATGGGCGTGTGTTTGGTGTACTCAACCCCATATGGGTCCATGGTTGAGGTTTGGTGGTGTGGGTTCTGCGCAAGTGGGTGTGACGTCACTTCCGGTTTCACTAAAACTACCTCCGAACACAGAAGAGTTCCAATTTTTCCTTAGCCTGGCGCTTATCCATTCTTCCGAAGCATCTGCGCATGCGCGGTGGACCAAGGGTATGGAAATAGACGTTTTGGGATCGAGGTGGGCCACTAATGGGCCGATGGAGTAGAGTGAGTTATCAATGTGAAGCCTATGTGAGGGGGCATCCGATGGGGTGGGTCTGGGGTTGGAATATCGTCATTCTGCGCATGCGCGGTAGATCAAGTGTATGGAATAGACGTTTTGGGCCCTAGGGGGGCCCCTAATGGGCCGATGGAGTCGTATGAGGTATCACTGTGAAGCATTCGTGAAGGAGCATCCGATGGGGTGCGTGTGGGGTTGGAATATCGTCATTCTGCGCATGCGCAGTAGACCAAGGGTATGGAAATAGACGTTTTGGGGTCGGGGGAGCCACTAGTGGTCCTATGGAGTCGTATCAGGTACCAATGTGAAGCCTATGTGAGGGGGCATCCGACGGGATGGGTGTGACGTGGAACTGACGTCATTCTGCGCATGCGCAGTAGACCAAGAGTATGGAAATATACGTTTTAAGGTCGAGGTGGGCCACTATTGGTCCTATGGAATCGTATGAGGTATCAATGTGAAGCATTCGTGAAGGCGCATCCGATGGGGTGGGTGTGGGGTTGAAATAGCGTCATTCTGCGCATGCGCGGTAGACCAAGGTTATGGAAATAAACGTTTTGGGGTCTGGGTGGGCCACTAGTGGTCCTATGGAGTCGAGTGAGGTATCAATGTGAAGCCTATGTGAGGGGCATCTGCCTGGACTAGTGTGTCGTCCGTGTTCAACATTCTGCGCATGCGCAGACAGGGAATTGTGGGAAAAGTGCATTGGAATGAACGTTTTAGGATCTGGGGGAGCCCCTAATGGGCCGATGGAGCCGTATGAGGTATCAATGTGAAGCCTATGTGAGGGGGCATCCGGCTGGACTAGTGTCTCGGCCGTTGTCACCATTCTGCGCATGCGCAAACAGGGAATTGTGAGCAACGCCCGCCAGCGCCAAGCTCAGCGCTTCAACGCCCTGGTGAATTAGCCAAAAAGCTCTGATTTTCATGGAATTGTCACTAATTCATTGGAAATGCAGTGACGACCGTCAACGTCCGCCTTAACGCCCTAGCATAACGCCTTGACGCCATGATATAGACATATGAATGCACCCTTACTCGTGGTACAACTTGCGAGCCAAGGAAGTGTGGTACGAGGTGACCTACGAAGGGAAAGTAACTCGACTGATCCTACCCGAAGGCCAATGCGATAACCCCAAGGAGTTAGTGCAGGGGCTGGAAAGACTGATGCGTTATACTTCAAAACCCATCAAAACCTTTCCCTTCATCAATCATGTGGACTTCGATTACAATCCACACAACGACAAGGCCTGTCTCACTCTCAGCCCCAACGTGGGTGTCGAAATCAGTCCTGCCCTACAGCAAATGCTGGGTTTCGATCTACAGACGTTCGCTGGCCCCACCGCTCACAAAGGCCACATCACGATGGATATGAAGGTGGGTATGTACGGATTCTACGTCTACTCGGACGTGGTGGACAACCACATTGTGGGAGATGTCAACACACCTCTGTTACGGGTGGTCCCCATTAAAAAGAAGTATGGAGATCAAGTCACCCAGAGTTTCAACCACGTACTCTACCTACCCGTACGACACACCGATATCAACACTATCACTGTGGATATAAGATTCCAACGAGGCAAAGTGGTGCTGACACTTCATTTCCGAGAAGCACGTTCTCCCCACTTCGTATAATGTACGTGCCTTACCAGTGCCATACGGCCAGCTATGCAGACTATTACAAGAAACAAACGGGAGGTGGAGGTCAGGTGTTTAGCGGTGCACGCATGCAACGAGGTCACGGGTTGGGTAACATACTCGTGAGCATCGTCAAAACGTTCTTACCCCTGGTGACACGTGGCGTAAAAGCGGTCGGCAAACAAGCGGTACGCAGTGGACTGCAAGTCGACGGTGATGTCTTGGGTGGTGCGGCACCCCGACAAGCCTTGAAACGGCGGGCCAAAGAAGCAGGCAGCGTCTTGGTCGTCAAAGCCCTTAAAAGACAACCTCCGCCACATGGCAGTCATTCCGCGGCCAACACACCGACGAGGCACACCCCAGAAGAAGAAGAAGAGAGACATCTTCGCATAATGGCATTCATCCACTCCGAGTCGTGTCCGTCTACCAACAGTGAATTGGATTTGTTTACTATTCCACCCACACAGACCAGTGTCGCCGAAGGTCGTTGGGTAGAGCATCGTCCTCTGGCTAGCCTTACGGGAACGGGACCGCTCGAATTTACCATTGAAAACAAAGATACGGCCTACCTGGATTTAGCCCACACGTACTTTTACGTGAATGGTGAAAGGAGACGGGACGAACATCGACGACAATGCGGCCGTAGCCCCAGTGAATCTCTGGCTGCACTCGATGTTCCAACAGGTCGATATCAGTCTGAACGATAATTCAATTCAATTCAATTCAATATACTTTATTTAACGAGGGTAAAAACACAGTTGAGATCTATAACAGTTCGTGGCAGATGTATTGATTCTGTATTGTTGTAACAAGCATGCATTTTGTCTTGTCACTATTAAGAATCATTTTGTTGCATTTCAGCCAGTGGTTAGCAACAGACATATTTGAGTTCAGTGATTGTTCGACAGTGTCTACAGTCTTGGCTCGCGTATAAATACATGTGTCATCAGCATATATACTACTGTCTTCGGGAATGTGAAGCGGCAGGTCGTTGATAAAAAACAACAAAAAGAAGAGGGCCTAGAATACTCCCTTGAGGAACACCACATGTAATAGCAATTGATTTTGAGCTGCTTTTACCAATTACCATTTACCAACTCATCAGTACGCCCACCAATACGTACCCGTACCGAGCCTACATCGAAACGTTATTGTCGTACGGAGAAGATGCCAAAAAAACACACTTGTCAGCCCCAATGTACTACAGAGATTCGCCCGGGGATATGGATGCGACCACCATTGCAAATAATGGGTTCATCCAACGCAGGAGGTTTACAGCCGATAGCAACTTCGCGGATATCATGGGCAGACTGCACGCCGACCTGTTCCTGCAGGACCGCTACCTGTTGAACGGTGTATCCATCAAGATCAAGTTGATCCGTTCCCCACCCACCTTTGCCTTGATGGCCGGCGGAGATGTCGCCAATTACAAGATCATCATAGAAGAAGCAGCCCTGTATGCCCGTACCGTGGATTTGCAACAGGGAGTGTTGGTGAGTCACATGGAAGCCTTATCGAAAAAAACAGCCCTGTACCCCATCCGACGCGTACAGACCAAGGTGTTCTCTGTGCCAGCGGGTACGATGATGGCCAATAGAGAAAATGTATTTCTAGGGGATCTACCTAAACTTCTTACCCTGGCGTGTGTCACCAACACCAGTTTCAATGGACAGTGGGTTGAGAATCCGTTCCACTTTCAGCATTTCAACATCAACTTTGTGGCACTGCACGTGCATCAAATTCCAGCCCGGCCGTTACAACCGGATTTTGGTAACAATCTATATGTGCGGAGCTACCTGAACCTGTTTACAGCCACACGACAAAACAATCAGGACGAAGGAAATACCGTCACTCGACAAGACTTTAGCCGTGGGCACATCTTGTTTTCCTTCGACCTCGCCCCCACTTTGGAATACGATCATCAACTGGCCTTGCTCAAGAAAGGAAACTTACGGTTGGAACTGCGTTTCTCCGTAGCTCTACCCTATACCATCACCGTGATTTGCTACGCCGAGTTTGATAACGTCATCACAGTGGATCAGCAAAGAAACGTCCTGTGTGACTACGCCAGCTAGTCAGAGACACCATGGATACAGAGCAGCTCATCAACGTACTCCAGCGGGATCCCCGGGTACCCTTTGGAGGTGTCTTTCCATGCAATGTCTTTCCGACCACTCCATCCAACCCTGCGGCCTACATCCTGAATACAGACCCTCGTACTCGACCGGGTGAACATTGGGTGCTGTATACGTGGACGCCGCGGGCCAAGGAGAATACTTTGATTCCTACGGACTTGAACCCATGTACTTCAAGATCCTCATGGCGCTCATATGAACAGTCACAATCAAAGCGTGACTGAGATACACCATTCTCTAGATAACGACTTTAGAACGATTATTATGGATTAAGAATACTGATCAGCGATACGGATTTTATATTTTTGGAACATCATGATGTCTTGTCGGCATCATTGAAAACTGTTGATCGCTTCTCTCTTGCAGGAAACTAGCCTATGTTTTTGTATACTATGATTGTCTTTTTTGAATTTGGTGCTAATACTGGTATATGGATATGGAATAGGTCTTTGGATTATGGACGCGGATATTCTTTAATGGACGACGGCTGAACTATGAATGACGGACTAGACGCTTGTATTTTTGCACCTGTTCATCCCGATTTGGTCCAGTTCATGGACGAATCTACTACAGTCTGGCGCTGGAATACTAAAGATTACAAGGACTCTTGAGTAGTGTATGCGGACAGTATTGTATGTTTTATCTCACTCACCGGGAGTAGAGGACATTCTATGCAAACGATCGCACAGATGTTTGATGATTATTCTCAAACCGAAGACCGTGATGTCTTAGTGTACGACTGAGCTGCCTCTCGTTTTAATGTTCATGCCCCATTTCTCTGGTTGTCTTAATTTATTCAATGCACCTCGCGGTGTTCTTATTGTTTGTTGTTCTGACGTTGTTGTTCTGACGTTCATTGATGTTCAATAAAAAATTCGTGAAAACCCAAGTGGCGTTTTTATTTCAGGTGAACAAGAATATATAGAATATGTACAAGAATGTGAACAATACAATAGAAAAAGGTGTCTATACAAAAGTGTGAGGAGTAGGATTAAAACCCAATGTGTAGGCAACATGGCGATGCCATTTCGTGTTATATCATAGTATCAAAGTCCAGGTAGGTGGTACTGGCTCCATCGGGAAGGACTTTCCGTTTGGTGGTCGACGACACGAAATTCTCTGTTGGTTCCACTAGCACTGGCCTGGCTTTAGAGCACGCTCAGGTAGAGGGTTTTTTTAATGGCAGGGTCGCGTCGGTTGACCCCTTTGTAACAGTAGTACGTCTTGGACGACAGGGCGATCATGGCATCACCACTCCACTCTAACTTAAACAACCGCGGAGTCCGCTTGTCGTACTGGTAATGGTCGGTAGCCACTGGTCCCGTTCCGCCTCATACTTCGCTCGTAGTTCCGGTTTGACGAGTGACTCCCAATCCACATTAGAGACGGCCATGTAGGCAGAATCGGTGTCCATCTCCATCAATTGCCAGTCTGATGGGTTGAAATACACACCCATGAAATCGTATAAAAATTGCAGCATCCTCAGCTTGGCCACCTGGTATACCATACATCCAATTTGGAGGGGTAGGTTGTAACGCGTGGTGTTTTTGGCTGAAGTGACTTCATACGTATCGTCATGGATGACGTCGACGGACCGAAACAGTCGCGATTCTTTTTGTGCGCTTGTGGGGTTACAAGCGTCTAGTCCGTCATTCATAATCCAGCCGTCGTCCATTAGAGAATATCCGCGTCCATAATCCAAAGACCTAATCCATTTTCCATATAACAGTATTAGCACCAAATTCAAACAGACAATCATAGTATACAAAAACATAGGCTTGTTTCCTGCAAGAGAGAAATGCAGATATTCACGTTGACGTGCTTGTCTTGGTTGGTGACGGTTTTCCCATAGTAGCCATTGCTCGTCAGTTTCCAGGATTCACAGATAATGGCCTTACTGGGATCTTTATCTCCTTGACGACGGGCAGACGTCACGGTGTTGGCATGCCCCGCAAAACAGGCGTTGAGTACATACTGAATGGCTTGGTGGACTCGCGTCAGTTGGAGCCAGTGACTCATGTACCACTTTAGTACAGGGGTGCCCAGCAAGATTTTCCCCCACATGCTCCCAATCAGCATCCGACGAGGTTGAGGCAGGCAGTGGCGTTCCTCAGCATAGGCCCCCATAGTCTTTCCAATGTCATGTCGGCTCACCAGCGTGTTCTTAAAGATGGGAGGGCAATGGGCGAATAGTGGCTCAGATTATCGGGAACATGGAGGTCACATTCTATAAACCCGTAGAAGTCCCCGAAACTAACGGCGTCGAGAGTCTGTGGGGTAGTCAAGAGTCGCCGGCGACTGAGAGGATACTCTCGCGCTTTAAGGAAGTGGCGTAAGTGTGGGAGGTTCTGGCACATGGTGTGAAATTCACACTCCCACATTTCGATCAGGTGGTACCCCAACTCTTTCACGTAATCCCCGTTCTTCACCACTTATGTCCGTAGTTCTTCTGCTGTTTTTCCACGCCGTTCGTTGAAGCGTCCAGCGCTGAAATGACGTTCGTGGCCGCGCTAGTAACACCCGTAAAATTGAAATACGGTAGGTGTTCTACCCACAAGGGCAAACCCATCGACGGGGAGTCGGCGATCTCCTATCCGCATCCCTGTGGCGTTGGTGTCGTTGATGTCGTATAGAAATTCCCCGTCGATAGGCTTCCCAGTCCAACCACTGGTCAGCAAGACGTTTGTACGGTGTACGTTGAGGTGTGAAATGCTGGCCTTCCGCCAACCAGCGCGTATAATGACCGCTTGCCATGGGCTGGGCTAGGGACCACAGATAGAGAGCATTGGCATCAAATCCAATGATTTTTTCACAGGGTTTCCCACCTCGAATGGTTGCGACGTCCTTCTCGTGGTAGCGATGAAAAATAAGGCTGGGCCCACCGACGATGTTCTGCTTCAAACAATCATGCATGTCCTCGTCTTTTTGTTGAATGAGCGAAAAGTAAGTAGGACAATCTTGAAAGAGATGGCGAAGAGCAAGACCCGGTAAACTCAAGCACTCCTTGAATATGTCGACGTGCATTTGATCCCGAAAGAGTTGGGCCATTTTTGTTGGCCGCTTCGAGGAATGGAACGACATCTAAGTTGTTATAATACACCAGGAAATCTCGCAAGGTCTGCATGTGTTGGTCGTTCCATATCTGCTGTAGTTCCCGGCACGTTTCTTCAGAACATTCCACCTGCTTGAGATCGTCGAAGAAAGCGTCCCGAGGTGGCAACTGTGTTTCCTCCAAACGGTCGAGCGTGGACATATAGGTGTAAGGGAACCTCCCTTTGGTTTGTGCACAGTCATAGACCTTTACCCACTGATCATACCGATAATTGGGAGCTAGGTAGTTGCGTACATCCAGGAAATGGAGTGACGTGGTGGTCAGGGCCATGTGATTATTGATCTTTTTGATGACGGACTTGATGGTATTGAACTGGATCGAGTAAGGGTATAGAAATTCCTTCACCATGTTGAGATCGTATTGGCCCGAATTGAAGCCGAGGACGGGTAACTGAGATAAGTATTGTAGGAATCGGGCTTTCAATTTTTCCGCATACGGTTTGGGTAAGGGTACATCCTGTGGCTGAATGTCCTGCATGTCCGACTCCGTCTCCGACTCTTCATCGTCGCTGAAGGACACACCAGGTGTAGGAATACGATCGTCGAGTAGGTCCAGTACGTCCTGGAACTTCGACACCAACAGTTGCGTACTGGTCGCACTGACTTCCTCTAAATACGCCATCATACGGGTAATGAGGTCATGGGAGTCCCCGGATGAAACGAAACATACGGGCGCAGTGTCATAGCCGGGCATGTTGGTGGAAATGCTGAAACTCAGCGGAATATGGCCCTGCGTCCAATGCGTTTTGGCTGAGAAAAAGTCCATAGGTTCCAAAATCGCTTCAAAGTCATAGCACGCCCGGTATAGAAAATAACGGTCCTGTAGTGGTATGACAAGACCCTCATCAGCCAGCTCTTCGAAAATAGTAGGCGTGTTATGGTACACACCACCAGGAAATTTCCGCTTCACAGTGTTGTCACAACTCTTCTCGTGGAAATGTAGGTTGTTGGAACGGGTGAACACCCGATGGCATTTACTACAACTGTAGAACTGCGCGTACAAGCTCATATCGTGGATCAGAGAAAAATGACTCACCCCGCCGTTGACTTTCATCATAGAGGCATACCGTTCTGTTGAGCGATGAACCAATTCAGTCACACATGTGTTACAAGCGTCTAGTCCGTCATTCATAATCCAGCCGTCGTCCATTAGACGATGTCACCGATGTCATGGACGATGTCGTCCATGTCACCGCCCTCCTCCTTCTCCAGTATCAAACGGTATACAAAGAAATTCACCTGGAAAAGCGATTGCACGACATCCAAATACTTAAATGGCACTCCCCGGAACCACCGCGGGTCTATGTCTTGGGCCTCTAGATGCTCTTCCCAATAGTTATCTGCCACTGTATCACAAGCCTTGGGATTACACTCGTCCAAATGAACGGCCAAACACCGAAACAGACATTTCCGGTCTTTGTAGGGTCCATGTGCGCCTATCGGTAACGCATACATGCCTTTTCGATGGCGCAGCCAAGTGGGAAGAGTAACAGGAGCGCCGATGGGATAATCTCTCAATTTGAGCACGAAAAATGTGACGTTCGTCACCATTTCTACGGTCCATTTTGGTGTTGGGACGCTGCAACCGGGCCCATTCCAAAAGATCTAACGTAGTGAGTTGCTGGACGATAGGTTCCAGAGAAATAGCATCCGTCACCGTGAAGGGCTGGTCAAACACATAGGTATTATTACTGGGATAAAAATACCGTAACTGGTCCGTCTCTTTGTGGCGTAAGATGTAGCCGAATGTCATATTCAATTTGAAGGCTGTAGCTTGGTCTGTAAAAATGCTCTCGGCGTGGGTAGGAAGATATGTGGGATCCTGCAACCGGAAATTATACAAGTCCAATAGGCGACAGTAACGGTGAAAACAATGGCGTATCGTGTTCCAGTGGCGTCGGTAAATCTCACTCACAGGTTGGTCTTCGGGCAAGGCTTCAGCCGGAGGCGCACCTGGATCCCCTGGAAAGTCTTCTCCACGTCTCATGCTATCGGTCACACCTGGTCAGGCAGTTAGCTTCTCGTCAAGTTCAGGCGGGCTCAGGTAGGTCAGGTAGTTGCTGGTCAGGTAGGCAGGCCAATGAATGAAGCAATGCCATCAACATTCTGACTTTAAAACACCAACATACGAGTACCCGGATGTTCCACAGCGCCCGACTGTAAGATGAGGTCTCGGATGAAAAAAGTGCCCGACTGTACAACCCCGATAGAAGGACCCGGATGATAATGATAAAAACAGACAATGTACAGACAGTGTACATATAGACCCATCTCTTTTTTTGACCAGGTGCATGTGTGCGATGTGCTACCGTGAGAGAATATATATAGCGGTCTCTAATTGACAGTGGGTACTATTAACTTTCCCAGATGTCACCACTGGCGAGTCATTAGCGTAGCAACTATTATCGCCATCAGTCCCTATTACCCTGGACACTGATCAGCCCAGCAAACAATTTCCAAGTTGGGTCACACTTAGCATGACTGCCCGGTTATAGGACACTTTTTATGAATACCAATCTGCAGGTCGTCCATGCAACCACGTATGGCTGAAAAAGTAACACTGGATAAAAGACTACATCTTTAGTGATAAATCGTCATGGTATGAAAATTCAAGTTTGCGCCCAGTTATTGGACACTTTTTCAGTCAAATTGTTTGTTCCAGTCTTTAGTAAGAATATTTAAACATCAATCAGCACTGTAACCCACAAATGAGTTTTGGAATGAGCGTCGAAGATTCAAGCAGTCCCAAATTTTGCAGCTTTTGGGAGTGTCCATTATCCTTGGCAGTCAATCGGTGCTATTGCCAGTTTGAGCCACATGTCATGCTATCGTAAACTGGCTGCTCACCGGAATTGTTCTATTTTTAGATGAAGTGGTGGCAAGAAATATACATCGTCTGCTAGTCTCCGGTCGCGTTGCACAGTGATTCTCTTTATTTGTGGGAACATTTTCAGTCAAAGTTCGTTGAATTTAAGCATACATGTATCTGCAATCAGGTATGAAATTGAGAAACTGGGGGAAATTTCCTGACGCAATTTTTCACCCAGATTTGTGACAATGTTTCCGACCCGCACGAGGGCTAAACGTGCACAAATTTCGTGAGTAAACAGAAATTTATCAACATGCCTTTGTAACTCAACTGTAAATTTTAATTTGTATTAAAGTTGTTATGTAATATTCTCAGCAAATACAATATATACAATATACTTTATTTCCATATATGATACATATAGAAATTATCATCATTAAGATATGGGACATGTAAAATACAGTGACATTAAAACATAAAATAACCATTACACACATAAGACCTATACAAAAGTCACGGACACCTCTATTATGTCATAAAAAAAGGTAGGACAACATGCACTCCATCTTCACCAGCCAAGTCAACTACATCGCGAAGCTCTCTACGCTGCCTTGACATTCTTGGCTGGTGGCAGAGGAATACTGCTCTGCGCCACCTAGTGGAAGTTTTAACGGCGAGAGACTTTTTGCCACCAGGAGTTGTTCCCCTTCAATCTCAAGTCGGCACACACGTGAGGCGATTCGTTATCGTTCGACCTTGCAGCGTGTCCCAAAATCTGATTCAATTGATCAGAAACACCGAAAGTGGCCGTAAAAGTGCTCTTCCTGTATCCTGAATTAGGTCAGCTACCACTCTCAAAATGTAAACAAAAAAATATTGCTCAAACATTAAAAGAAAAGCTTAAGACTAAATATATCAAATTTTACCATAACAAGCTGGATAAATCAGAAAAACTATTACATTACAAATATATAGACCAATCATACACCATGGCTGGATATCTACAACATATAAAAAACAGAAACTTTAGACAATCATTAACAAAATTAAGAATCTGTGCAGATGGACTAGAGATTGAAACGGGCAGATACAGGAAAATAGATGGAGACAAAAGATGGTGCAGGCGGTGTAGAAAGACACGTAATATAATAGAGGATGAATATCATTTTATATCCGAATGTCCTTCAACTGCGAAACTAAGGAATACGCTCTACAAAAATTTAGAAAACAGCTGCATATTCTTTAGGCAACTAACTGACCAAGAAAAGTTATACTTTATAATAAATCCACCAAACCATCTATCACCAAAAGTTGGAGAACTTTTATTTCAAATGTTACAAGAGAGAACCAAGCATCTTGCGGATCTTACTGCCACAGGATCTTAATATGACCAACTTTTAGTATGTATGGTCTATTTATGTGTATTTGTGAACATAGTATAGTTTTTTGTTTTTTTTGTCTATTGTTTGTTTCATGTGTATGTATATTGTTTGTTTTATCTGTTGTTATATCATATACATGTAGTGCTTGTTTCATAGGTTTATGTCAATGTTGTTTTGTAGGTTCTTATGTCATAGCATTTGTTTTATAGATTTTTATATCATAGTGTCTATTTTACATGTCGTAGTGTTTGTTTGATCTGTTTTTATGTCATAGGTTTGCCCTACCTGTTTTATGTCATAGCACAGGTGTCTGTAAGCCTAGTATAGGTTTTACTTGTATAATGTTTGTTTTATGTCTAATGCCATAGTATTGTACATGTCCCATGTCTTAATAATTTCTATATGCATCATATATGGAAATAAAGTATTATTACGTATCTTTTCGATACGACACAACTCCTTCTTAGTGGGGGCCGTCTTCTTGGGAACCAACTACTACGTAACGTGCTCTGATTGGATGCAGCACGCCGTCTCTGCATCCAATCATCAATGAGGATTAACGTTCCAACTTTACTAGAGAAGGATCAAGGAGAAGTATGCCAAGGCAACGTACAGAGCAACGTGATGTACGTCGACTTGGCTAGAGAAGATGCATGCACTCTGACATAAAAACATAAAACACTAGGACATGTAACGGACACTAGGACATGAAAACCTATAAAACAAACGCTATGACATGAAAACCTATAAAACAAACACTATGATATAAAAAACCTATAAATAGCCCCACTGCATCTAGGTGTCCAATAATAGGGCCTGTCCAATAACCGGGCAGTCAGACAAGATATTGAGGGCAGATAATCAGGTCAGAGTTGTCGGCCTTGTATGGTAAAATGGCGGGAAATGATCTCGCAGTTTCCTCCAAGAGTGTGCTGTATATATTGCCTCAAAGAATACAAAAGCGACGATATCAAGATCTAAAAGCAGCTGCATTGAAAAGAAAAATATGTATTTTCGAAGAATTTAAGTATGACAGTTACATTTCTTTAAATACTTTTACGTTTTTGAAAAATGAAAATGAAACGATGATAAGAATGATGATGATGGGTCCACTTTCCGTTCTGCATGTCCGTGTGTTGAACGATCTGATTCTGATGATGCATGTTGATGATTAGCTGAGAAACATGACTCTGATTTTATTGTCAATTTTAATTTGCAATTTTTAGGTCAATAACGCATGAATTCTATATAGTTACACTTTTTTTTCACTTTAACTGTTTAACGAGTCATAGTTAGAGGTTTGAACATGTTGAAATGTTAATTTGGAACCAACTGCTTTCTCCTGAATAGTCCGGTGGCTTAAGGTCAAGATCGTGACTGACTGGAATAAAGCACGATATTTTGCAGAGAGGGTCATTTGGGCATATGGAATGATATCAGAAGGGGTGCCCATTTCTACAGGAGGTGGAAGGCCCTTAATTTGCATAAATCCAATATGGCCGCCATAATACATATGTAGTATCCTCCTGATGGCGACTATTTTGACAGCTTGAATGGCCTTTTTACATGAGATTGATTTTCTACGAGCCTGACTGACTCAAGAAGAAAATAATAATGATAACTGGAAAGTTTATTACCCGTTCAATATCCAATATGGCCGCCAGAGCGTCCCCAATAATGGTATTATTGCTATACACATGTATGTGCGTTTATATATATGCTAATATATATCATATATATTTATAACTCCATTGAAAGGTTTCTGTATATGTAGCTCTGTTATGATTGACTCAATCAAGCACGCATGAAGGTTATTGGCTATTTTCTTTTCTATAGATATCCAATATGGCCACCAGCGCCCCATCCTCAGCGCTGATTATCGGTACTAAAACCAAATCTGTTTCAAAGGATGAAACTTCAGGTTATCGTACATGCCACGATTGTGAACTACATGAAATGTTGCCAATTGGATTCTTCCCGGCTCCTTACATGTAAATTAGCATGTGTAAATCCAGCGGCAAAGGGAGTTACTCTTCCAACACCGGTTGGAATCAGGCTAAAACTGTGCTATTAGTAACTACCCGGAGATGGATTTACTTGTTTTCAAGTTTCACAAACGGTTTCCATATTTGACACTCGAGAAAATATGCCTTTACTGTCTCGCGTAATCGTTCATCTGTTATGCAAACCCCTGCTATCGTAGAATCTAAATTAGACAAAAAGTCGTTGCTGGTCCCTTCTAAACTCCTACTTTTGACAATAAGGTTTGCTAAAATTAGGCTTAGTCCCCAGAAAGAAACCTAATACTTTTAAGGGCTCTTGATGACCGAGCTCTCTAGGCGCATCGCTGGTGATCGCAAGCCTCATACCGCTGAACCGACACGGGTTGAGCCTCGCTGTTGCGCGTGTGAAAGTTTGCCAGTTACTTACCGACGGGGTTCTCTTCTGGTATTCCAGCTTCCTCCGTCTGGCTGTCACCATATGAGTGAAATATCCTTGAGTGTGATGCTCTGTCAATATGTCGGCACCTCTTCCCACTTCCCTTATATGTGTTGTAATTAAACCAAATCCCCCCTAACACTTTTCGGGTGATACACGATTTATCTTACCCTGGAAAATCTGCCTTGTCTATTAACGGTGCGGTTCAACATGACCTGATATGTTGAATATGTTGACATTAGTTATCGCGATTGCACTAGTTCAAAAACATGGCCACTAAAGCTTGGTGGCAAAAATCTATTTATATGATGCCTTTCGCATTTATGTATCGGTGCCTCTCCTTGGGATTATCTACATCCTGTAAGATATTAAAGAGCTGAAGTCATTCTCTGCAGTCGGTTATGGCTACAAAATTCGGTATACCAGAAGTCATCCACATACAGGACGACTTCATGTTCGTCGGTGCAAATGGCGCTAGCCACTGTTCGATAATTCTCAACACTTTCACTTACTTGTGTGAGTATTTGGGCATTCCAATCCAACATGCTAAGACCTACTACCCATCAACTACTATGGTTATGCATGGTATTCAACTGGACTTCAGGACTATGAAAGATTCATTTCCAGAAGACAAAATTCATAAACTGAAAAGCATGCTGAGTGAATTCTCGCGCCGCAAAAAGGTAACCCTTGTGGAACTGCAGTCTCTCATTTGGCTCGCTCAATTTTGCTTGTAAAGTCGTAGTGCCCGACATGGCATTTCTCCGCTGCCTGATAGAATTTAACAAAAGCTGTATCACTAAAGCTAGAGCCTATGTTAATACCTGGCTTGTATTCCTGGAGTCTTTCAACGGAAATTAATTTTCTTTCTCCAAATTGGGTATCCGATTTCGACGTTGCTGGTACCTTGCCCATCTTACCCATATCACGATCAAGCAGTGCTTGCCGTAGAAGTTTTGGGCCATAAACTGGCAAATCACAACGTCTCTTTCTTGAAATTGATGGAAATTAATGCGTCAGTTAGTAGTTGCCTGCCTTCGAAATGACCTACTGTTCAGGTCAAAACATATTTCAGAACAATCTTATTCCTGACAAACTCTCGAGTTTACAATTTCAGGAAGCTCTGTCTCTAGCCCCTTGGCTCAATTGCTCGTCGCACCCAACGGTCTGTTATCCTTCAAGTGTACAAGTATGCAAGCTTTCCTCAATTACACTGGTCAGTGTGCCAGTAAGATATTCCTCATCTCATCGTCACAGTTGGTTTCCTTCGAAGCATTCTTGCATTTCAACAAGTATGCACCTTTCAAACCTTATACATTCGTATCGGCCATCAGTTATGCGCACAATTTGGCTGCAGTAGACGATCCTGCGCAGTTATTCCTTGCCAAAAAGCTACTTTCGGGCATGTCAAAATTACACGACCGGATACCAGATTGCCGATAACTAAGGATATCCTCCAGAAGATATTTTATGCTATACCCCACATTGTAGCCATGTAATTCTTTACGAGCAATGATCTTGGTAGCATTTCATGCATTCTTACGCGTTAGTGAATTGACAGATCATTCAGAACAAGACCGCAATAGCAATGTTCTTTAATACAAAGATGACTCTTTCTCCAATCAATCTGGCCCATTACAAAGCATGCACATTATTATCCGCAGCTTCAAACTCAGCATATCCCATAAAACAATTCCTTTGTTTATACTGATAATATTAGATATTGTCCAGTTCAAGCAATCCGTGCTTATTTTCGGTTACATATTCCATATTCGAGGCCGGGCCCCTGTTTCAATTTCCAGAGGATGCGCCCGTTTCAGTTGCCTATTTCTCATCTCATGTAAAAAAACGGAATTTCTTTAATCGGCATTGACCCTCTTTAACCGATTGAGGCGATATGTAAGAGCGGCCATAGCTTTCGCATTGGCGCCGCCACTTCATCTTCAGCAGCAGGAATCCCAAAAAGCATATTCAAAAATGTGTAGATGGAAGTCTAGCGCTTTATTAGTTTGACACTTGGTAGCTATGCATTGTCCAGTCACGGGTTTCATTGTATGGTAGCCCCAACGAATTTGTTGCATACATGTGTAAGTAAGGATCTGGTCCAACAAGACCCAGTTTGGAAAGGTCATTCAGGGGCTGCCTTACCATCTGAGTCAGTTATATATGAATGTTTTCTAATATTCACTGTAGACTTAACCAAGCAAAAAATTAAAAATAATAATCCAAAATTTCTGATCGAAAATTCGTCAAAAAATGACCATATTTGGCTCTGACGTATCTGTAACGTCATTATGGCGGCCATCTTGGATTACTTTGCATTTCTCGCTAGACGTTTTCCAACACTATTACTGTGGAAATTTTCAGACTCTTACCCCGACAAATGACGAATATATGATGTTTTGAAAATCGTTGGGATAACAACTGCCATTAATAGGCCCAAAATGACCCCGGCCCCCTAATGGGCAACATATTGCCTCCTGGGCCTCGAAATCGGGGGCACCCCTTCTGATATTGTTCTCGGTACCTCTGACGACACGTGTGCCAAATTTGGTGCTTTATTCCACTCTGTCATGATAAAGTGAAAATCTGGCCTTAAGCCACCGGACTAGAAATAGATGGGCGATAATTTCTTTCAAGCAAAGACAAACATAAATATATGAATTTATCGCCATTGACAAAAACTTCCAAATTTGTTCGTATTTTTCAGGTTATACAGGAAAAGCAAGAGTCCTCATTTCCCCCAACCTGTTTAGTAATAGACTTTAACTCTTTGTCTACGGAATAAATATTCACAACTGGCCGGAATAAATTATACAAAAATATTAAATTTCCGCATATGGTTATAATAATGGCCCTAAGATTTTCCATGGGTACCGCAGGTAGGGTAAACTATATATTTTTACAATCCTTATGCTTTGGGGATTCATATAAATAAAAACTTATGATGGAAACCATTCTTGAATTGTACGTTTGTTGTTTTTTTCAAGTAGGGAGGAAAAAAACAACACGCACAACTTACAAAGTTACGTTGCCCACATGGGATGGTGACGCCATGCTTGGAAAACCCCTTTCATTTGTCGCATTTCATGAGGCTATCTGTATATTTTTACAATCCTTGATGCTTTGGTGATTCGTATAAATAAAATCTGATGATGGAAACCGTTCTTGAACTTGTATGTTGTCTAGTCAGTAGAAAACAAAAACACAACACCCGACAGCCGCAGCCGCCATTTTTGGAGTTTCCCCACACAATTTTCACATGACAGGACGTTATTTGAGGATTCCTGATGTAATAAACTCTAAATCGAGGCTGAAAAGAATGTAGCCAGTGATTCATATATCACGGGAGCGTTAATGCGGGACTTGTACAATACACGGTTCTGGCCTCGGCCTCTAGGATCGCCTTTGTCTTTATTTCCGTTTTATCCCACTTCTGTCGTCTGCTAGGCACAGCTGAGTAGGCTGGCCGATCGTTTCGCTTGGACGCGTAGCGGGCGATAACTCTCCGTAATAACCATCGCCCAGCCACCACTCGCGGCGAACGACATTTCCAGTTTATCGAGAAAAAGCAGTCGACGCGGAAATAGATGTGAAAATAGCAGCTTTTAGGTATGTAGTTGATTTATATGATTTTAAGTTCAATACTTTATATAATCGATAGAAATCTGTCGTAGTTTATTCGATTGTGCCGCCATATTCGTTAGCGAGGGCGAAAGACAAATATGCCGAATATAAAACCGGCCCGCGGGATGATTGAAATAGTATAAACGTTTCTGTTCCAGGTCGTTTATATTTTGGAAACATTCAAGGAATTCCAGTAGGTAAGCAAACCCTATATCGCGAGACATCATGCTGGTAGTTGTCATTTGAACTTCGCTAAAGTCAATAAATACCGCAACGTCGACTTTAGCTGAAAATGGGTTTAAATGTGTATTCATGCTGTACAGGAGAGCTCCAGCCATTGTATATCAGCAGGAATGGAGCTTTCAAAGCTGCACTGAAAGACCAGCTCAGTGCCTAGCAGACGATAGAAGTGGGAAAAAACGGAAATAAAGACAAAGGCGATCCTAGTGGCCGAGGCCGGAACCGTGTATTGTGCAAGTCCCGCATTGGTCAATTTTTCGCTACCGAGGCCAAACAACCAATCACAGGTGTGTTTAGATAAGGCTATCAAGAAGCCGCTGACAACGGCTTTCCGGCGCAAGTTTAAGAAACGTGAGCCGCTCACAACGGCTTGCCATAGGCAATGAGTTAATGGCTTTTCTTCGGGTCATCTTTGATAAAGCCTGTGTTTGAGTTACATGTAAATCCTAGCTACCCAAAATATTCAGAAATTTTAGGGTCAGCATCAATTATTTTTATTTCTTAAATTTGAAATTCTGAGTTCATTGCCATATGGATTCCAGTAGTGCTCTCCATTTACCGTACTACTTTTGGAGTCCTGTCATCACAGAAGATACAACTATGTCTAAATCTACCTGAACATGACTATGGGCTATCCTAACATACATGTATAATCAATTCAGATCTTCTTTTTTAACAACTTAATTAAAATAACATATGGCAAAAATAATAAAATAAAATAACCCATCTATTCATTGACCTATTGTTGAAGCTCATTACCTCAAACACATGTATTGTTATGGATTATGGATGGCCTCATGACTTTGCAGACAGCTGAATTTGATCATTATTTAACCATCTCTCGTTGATTTCAGCGATAAGGTGACCCATGTTGTATCCGAATTTGAGAATCGAGACCAGGTTCTACGCTGTCTGAAGGTGAACTCGGCGGCATGGTGTGAAGATGTGGAGATTATTTCTATGACTTGGTTTGTCGACTCCATGAAGGCTGGGCATACAGTCCCTGTTGAAGACAGACACAGGCTCAGTTCTGAGCAAAAGGTATTTTGGAAGGGAATTCACAGATTACAATTTATATCACGATTTACCCATCCTCGCCCGAATGGCCCATATTTGTCAATAGGTTCTGGGGCCGATTTCAAGGGCGATTTTCGCACCTGACCAAGTGCTCTTCAAAAAAATCTTCAGTTGTGGTTCATCAAATGTTTTTGGCCACACTTGGTCAAGTGACCTTTTTGGAACTCTTTATTGCAGTTTGGTAATGAATAGTACCCTCGTAGAATCAAGTATTTGCTCAAAATACTTGATGCATAGGAGCCGGTTGGTAGAATTTCAGGTGTCAAATAAATATGCCTGTGCCATTTTTGGATATTTTAGATGAAGAACAATGTGCATGATGATGCATGGGCATATAAAACAAACTTATTTTTCGACAACATCTCCCATCATATTGGTCATTTGAAGTAAGTATGGTGCTGATCCATCATAGTACAATCGGCACTGGTCATGCAACGCATTACCAAAGATATTTCGTTGCAAATTTGATATGTGCTCATCTTGCGACAAGATGTCTGTCACCTGGCATGCCGGCGGCCAATGTGACGTTTCATTTCCGGACTGTGAACTTAGAATTTCAAAATTATCAGATTTGGTATTTGGATGTCTTGCCACAAGATATCGCTTGGTATTGCATTCCATCAACATTGACCACTGAAGAGTCCAACTTGAAAATTTGTTCCCACAAAGTGCATATTAAATAAATGTCATCCTTGGATTCATGTATGTGGATACCTTGCCAGAATATTATTTGTTACTTAGGAGTGTTATCTTTAGAAATAATGAATTTTTACTCTACTTCATATGCAAGTGGGATGCCTCTTCAGTTCTATCAACCGTATTTTCTTGATAATGAGTAAATGGAAAATGTCTAACAACATTGCTGATTGTAGGACAATGAGGATGACGAACCAACGCTGAGTGAGAAGAGGCTGGCAGTCGCTGAGTGGGCATGTCAGCGAGTGACCTGTCTCACACATCACAATGATAAATTCACAGTAAGTCTATAAGTGTACTAATAATAATAATAATAATAATAATACAGTACCAATCTTCCTTGAGTCCCTCTCTCTCACACACACACACACACACTCATTGATATACATGTTTACAGCTGTACAAACATAATTATACAATAAAGATTTACTCATGTACAAACACATATGGATTTTTACAAGCAACATACATTGTATAACACACAATGTACTCTGGGTTATTATAATTGCATCTATGTATTCAATAAACACAGACATACTTTGATAAAATGAAGGTTTCCATTCGTCTTTTGAATACATTAAGATTTTGTGATTTCTTTATATGTATGGGGAGCTGGTTCCACAGAGTCACACCAGAGTACTGGAAAGAGCGTTTGAAGGTTTCAGTTTTTGTTTTTGGCAGAATTAGGTTCATTGAGGTAGTGGAGCGAAGGTTTGTTTGGTAAACAGAAGCAGTAGATATAAATTGGTTTGCGAGGTAACTCCGAGCAAGTTCATTCAAACATTTGAACATTAAAATTGCCTTATGCAGCATGATTCTTTCATCAATGGTCATCCATTTTAAGGTCCTGAAAAGTTCTTGGCTTGGCGTTGTATATTTGGTATTCAGAATAATTCTTGCTGCACGCTTTTGGAGACGAAGTATACAGTTTATTGATTCTCTGGAAGCAGTTCCCCATATGGTGCAACAATAATCGATCAAGGGTAAAACATATGCATTATAGAATAACATTCTGGCATGGTGTGACAGGTGGTGTTCTCTATTGATCAATATTATTTATTTTATTCAAATTGTCGTAAATGGGTGCATGTACTTTTGGCAGGGGTGATACTATTTAACGGGGTGATATTTAAAAATAATTTTTTTCAACCTATTTAACTGACATTTCATATACAGAGTATGTATGCTTCCTTACTGCTGGGAATATCTGTTTACCTCTGAATTATTCAAACATATTCACTTTGCTATGGTTAAAGATGTAATCAGCCTCAAATCTAGGCTGAAATCAATGTCTCTCAAACTCGGCGAAAGTGACATATGTTACAACAGGTACAAAATGAAACACACTTGATCACAAAAAAATAAACTTGTTTCTACCATTCACGAGAAAATAGAACAAATTGATCTTTGAAAATAAACGGCATGGCATGCCGTTTATTTTTCCACGGCTGTGTCAACAAGCGTATACACGTATGGTGCGTTCTACCAACGTGTGCTGTGCGACATTACCGAACCGTAGGCACGAGCCATGACGCTATCATATGGCTGCAACTGTGCGGCATTCAAATTCGTGAGCGTCGCTACGTCAGTCATACGTCACTTTCCTCTCCGCGTACAACACACACTCAATGGCGAGACAGAAAAGCCATCGAAGCGGGCAGAGTTACAAATTTCTCTGACAAGATATTCTTGCATTCGTTGTATATGACGATCCCACTATAATCAAATATAATATATATGATCTGGGACGAGTATAGAGGGATATGAAACGCGGCTCCTCTCTTTGAACTAGGGTTTGTCTCGCTAATTGATATGTTAATGAGTGATTAGTGATTGGTTAATTAGTACGCCTCGTCACTGATTGGCTTTTGTGCGCAAAAGACCGTCACGTGTGCTTCGCTGCGAGTCCCGCCCTGTTTCGCTGGTCAATGCTGGGCGAATACACGTGCTTGTCAACAAGGCTCCATTAACGTGAACGCCAGTCAACTCAATTTAGGCCAAGATTGGTGACCAAAAAAAATCCTTTACAGCTTAACGAGTGGCAAAAGGAATACATCATGCAAACGACAAGAAACAAAACTAGTGCACAGAGAAAAAAAATCTAAAAAAACATATGACCCAAAAGAGTAGTTCAATCACAAAAACGTACAAGAATTGTGAGATTTGTTCAGAATTCTACATATTTGGCATTTTTACGATTTTCACGAGCAATTATTTACAAAAACGAAAATGGAAAATTAAAACATTTTGCGTACTGTCAATGACATGCTTGCATATTTTGTAAAAACTAGCACAGATATACTTCAA
Source organism: Hanleya hanleyi (assembly GCA_036873755.1). Lineage (NCBI taxonomy): Eukaryota > Metazoa > Mollusca > Polyplacophora > Lepidopleurida > Hanleyidae > Hanleya > Hanleya hanleyi. The sequence goes on from JAVTVY010028285.1 coordinate 33,114, forward strand.
AAATTGAGATAAATGAGAAGTTTGATCACAAAGAAGGGCAAAAATGAGTTTTCCCTTGCCGCTCCAGCCGCTCAGTTATCGGCAGCACAGAGCGGTCGAAAGTTGTCATGAAAATATGCATCTTTTCGATGAAAATCCCTCAAAAGTTTCTTCTCTCAAAATAGTACCCGTCTCGATCAAATAATCTGATGCCAATTACTGCAGAAGAACGTCTATAAATCTGGTAAAATCTGGAATGAATTCGTGACGAAAACTAGGCGATGCAAAAACTCACGTGCGTAGAGCCCTGGCAGGCGAGACATACATTCAGCGTGAGCTCGCGGCGGCGCCTTTGATGTCGGGGTACGTTTCATATCCCTTTAATATTCGTCCCAGATATGATGCTTTGGTAATCTTCAATGCTGGAAAAAACGCACAGGGGAAAGTTTACAAAATCCGTCCATTTTGAGGCTGATTACATCTTTAATACTTCGATAAATCTTCAATATGAAGTAAAATCTCCACATTGATATAAGTTGGCTCACGGGGCAAACAGTTTGCCTGGTGACCTACATGTATCGTTATCTTCATACTGTGTTTATCAAAAGGGAAACATGGAAAACTTGGATGCCTTTATTGTATAGAAATGCTGGTAAATGCGAGCATTTGGAACAAAATGTTGTTCTTATTTACAGAAATGCCATGATAACAGGAAACTAGTCACAAGGGTAAAAATTTAGCATATAGGTGTTTAAATTTATCCAATAAATTTGCAATCAAACACAATAAATTTCAGTTTGAGAGTATAAAATTGACTCCAGATAAAAAAATTTTAAATAACATATTGAAGAAAGAATCTCCATTGTTGTATCTTTTGATGAATCCAATAAATTGTATTGTTTTCATTCAAATTTGTCATACAAAGCACTTTCAAGAACCCCACCCCCATTATCTGCAGCCATCGGTAAGTTATTGCTAGGGAGTCAATGACCTGGTTAAAGGGAGAAAACACTTCAAAAAATGACTGTCATGCAGGTTTGCCCTGTGAGCCACCCTAAATTCTTTGTAGCAGGAAGTTGAAGGAATGGTTCAAAATGTGATTTCTCCTACATGTTAAGCGTAATTTGACCCAAATATTTAGAGTGCTTGACTTATTAGAACATTTTCCTTACCTGTATATGATAGAAAGCACTGGAGATTCTGGAGCGACATGCTGAACTACGAGACTCCGAGCAGGATTACTCACGTGCCCTGGCCTTCCACCGAGCTTCGGCTGTACTCAAGAGTCTGCCCTTCATGGTGACCAGTATGACACAACTCGTGGATGTCAAAGATCTGGGAGGTCACAGCAAGAAAGTGGTCAAGGTGAATTGGAGTAATGTGGAGGGTGTGTTATTTTTTCGGTGGGGAGAGGTGTCTCGAGGCGATGGGTACAAATGGGATATCTGGAGACAAAGCTGCAGCTTTCTCATGTCATCAGATTGTATACTTCCTTACTATCACATATACCCTCTGATTGCATAGGAGAAAAATGTGGTGCATAGACTTTATGTGCATTGCCCTTGGCCAATCAGCATCGTCCGTTACTAATTTGAGTGGGGTGGGGTATCTATTTGGATACCTGTAAACTTTGTCCAGGGATGCCTAAAGAGAATTCAGGTTTGTGATGAATGTTGCATAATGAATATTTTTATTATTCATATATAATTTCATTTTCAGCTACTATGTATTAGAGCATTAATGAACACATTTTGATTTTGGAACTGAGATGTGAATAAATGAAATGTGCAGTTTTCATTATTTGGAAGGAGTTTTTCATGAGGTTATGAATGGATACTCGTATGTAATTTACAGATATCTTTACAGAGAACACCAGTCACTTCTCCATTGGATAGCTTATGTCTTAATTCAGAACTGATGCTAATGTGTCACATTGGTGATGTCCTATAATTTTTCCAAGTTTATAATGATGAAAATGAAAGCTTCAGGCTGAGCAGGGTCTCGAGAACTGTTGTATTTAGCGGTTCTGTGGGGCAGTGTATTTATAACATACAACTTCACTATTAGTAGATAAACTAAGATGCAAGTAACTCCGAGAATGGATGTCATTGCCTATGATTGTGCATCGCCATCACTGTATACCCTAAATGTTGATATGTATTCCTGACAATGGCATAATCACAGCCGAAATATAGAATATTATAATGACCACTTCCATTTTCAGAGTTACTTTCATCCTAGTTAATGTAAACTAATTTGTGGGATTAGTGGATATTGATAGAAGATGATTATCTATATTGCTGAACTAGGACATTCTAGAAGAAGGAGGCAGTGATGAAGTGGAGAAGATATCTCAGGATGATTGGTTCCACAAGATGAAGGTACTGTTGTATATTATTTATGGTACACTAAACCTCTTTCCACAGATGTAATTACTGGTATACATATACAGTGAAACCCATGTAAACCGACCACGCTTGGGACCAGATTATAGTGTCAGTTTTGACAAGCTTATCAAGATTCAGAATTAGTACACCAGAATTTAATTATTAGTACCATGGATAATGCTGGTATTTAGAGGTTGGTCAGTTTACCCTGGTGCCAGTACTCCTTTCACTGTACAGATTTCACAGTATGATGCCTTCAACGCCATTCCAGGTAGAGTCATGCAGTATCGTACCAGTATATAGCAGGCCTTAAAATTTGGGGAGAACGATCGTTCAGTTCGCCTTGCGGTTACCCAAAATGAAAGACGCATAACTGATTATTCGTTCGCCTAAATTATGGCCCAAACTCTGTGTCACAATGACATAATTTTAATAAATTCCTGTTGTAACCTGAAAATCATTTCCGATCGAAGCATGTGCTGTACTTACCGAGTTTTGATGTTAACTTCACACACAAGACTCTTAGAGCCCCAGTCGAGGGGAGATAATTGAACGCGAAACCCATGTGCATTTTGATACACTCTCTGATACTAGATAATATACAGCCCAGGTGTATATATCGCTCTGTGGGATTATATGATCAGGGTAAAAATCTCTCAATTTCCTCTTATCTAACTGCACGTTGTGTCCTGGTTATGGGGCCCTAACCAAGACGCAATACCATAGGTGTGCGGCCCCGAACCTGCGTGATGCAGAGAGCCGAAAAACGAAAGTGAATGGGAGAGAAACTTTACGTTCTACTGTTTTAAAATCAAAACGTGTATATGTGAATTTAATTTGAGAAATATTTCAGAAATAGAGGTCACAATTCCAATGATAGAAGTCTGCCCGTCACACAAAACTGGACTCTTTACGCAACACATGGTAATGACGAAAATTGGTCACCGGGTAATAATTTTTTTTTGCCAGCGGCGAGGGCACCGGAAGCCCACGGCAGCTTCCGAATATCGGACGCTGAGAGGGGCTAGATTATGGGAACGAGATTATTATTACATACAAAATCAAAATGTCGGCGTAGATAGCAACAGCAAGTTTTATTGAATAATCTCCAGTCAAAAACCAATGCATCTGCATAACCTATTTGGTTAACCTATAGGTTATGCAGTTCAGAAGTGGGGGAACAAACTATGGGTTACCTAGGGTCAATTTCACATAACCTATTTTCAGGTTAACTAAACTTTTCAAATTTTAGGGCCTGATATAGTATCCCCAAAACTGAAAAACCCTATCTTCTCCATGTTATACCAGTGAAACTATACTTCCAGCCTTCTCGTACTTTGACAATGTTCTGGAATAGCCCAGATCAAACACTACAGATGGTATGGATAAACTAATCAAATGTTCTTTTAGAAATAATGCCCCTCCCATTTTCTGGAGCAAGTCATATGGCTGACAAGTATGTTTGGTCTTTTTTGGCAATAAAGGAGGTGACCCAATATTTGTGTTGGGGATAATCTGGGTTGTTACGAGTCTTTCTGATTGATCAGTCTATTATCGAAGGTAGACAATAAGTTGATTGACGCTCATACTTGCCTCTGTATACACGGAGTATCCAGGAAGGTTTCGCTACCAGCATACCGGTGTCCAAATGAAAAGAAAATATGTTTTTCTCAAAACTAAACCTGTGACAAATTCATTTCAGTGAAAAGCATCATAGTGAGAAATCCCAAATTTATTTATTTCGATCATTGTACTAGCATATTTCCTCACACATTTTTGTCTTTTCAACCTCGAGCTTGTAAAAGATGGTGGATCCCAGAACTTTTCCAAACAAAGCAATGCATCCTGAAAGTGTTTTCTGGGAGATTACCTCATTCGTATGTGTTTCTGTGTGCCAATAAATATTACCGACAGATAGAACTGCTGCAGAACGAAAAGTAGAAAAACGACATCAAATTTACGTGCAACAACAACAATGTCAAATACAACCAGTTTCTCCAACAAATCTCTGGATTACTCCCAGACATTCATGCTATTCATTTTTGGTAAAGAGTGGCATACAGTTTTACAGATATGGACCCACCAAGTCTTGAAAAGCTAGATGCTTGGCTGTAAGTTCATTGTTTATTAACAGCATTGTTAAATAACAGGTACCGTACCGTAGCTTGTGGGGCTCCTGGGGATTGACCTTGGGTGTTTATGCACCCTCAGGTTATGGTAAGAATTTAAGGCCTCGGCTCCTCAGACCACTTGTCATAAGAGATCACCAATTGGGGTACATGTGGGGTCCCAGGGGTAAAATGGAACAGGAACCTACCCATGGGTCCTGTTTATGAAAAGTAATAGGACCCAAATGTCGTGATATGACTGAAATATATTGTTGAATGAGACAATAAATCTTACTCATTCATTCACCATCAACAGGTAATCTACTGATTGATCGCTCCAAATTGTTGGTTTGATTTGAAAGTCTTTGCTTTAGCTAATACCTGCTCAGTTTCTGTAAATCATACTATGTAGGAATTGTACATTGTAGGAATTCACCAGTGTGTTTGGGATAGGCCCATCAACTGCAAAGAAATGGATTGAGAAGGGTTGGACATCTGTCAATGAGGCAAGAAAACATGTACAGGCATTTCAGGACTGGAGGGTAGTCTGGGGTACAGTACCATTGATACATGTATAATGTTAATGCAGATGCAATATCAGATGATCAATATATATTGATTTGGTCTTGAAATGAAAGACTGTTTGCCATATTAATGTTCGGCATAATTCTCTGGTTTTTCGGACTTTGGGGTATGACATATGCCCATTAATTTATAAGCATGAAAAGAAAGGTTATATAGGTAATTCCTCTCATAATTCAATCACAGGAAGTGAAATTTCCCACTGTAAAATCTGAGGGTGATCAAATGTATTAGGACAGGAAGTTGAAAAAATGGTTCAAAATCATGCATATAATCCAGTATTCTTTCATTATTTCACTGATTTTAGAGGGTGATAAAATTCATTAGAACCACCGATTAAGTTTTATTCCCAAAATTGAGTGATTGAATATTGATATTTGCATGATTGATACATATCTCATAATTGAATTATTAGAGATATTATTGTAAGCCACTGTTACCATGGTTACGCAGTGAAGCTATTGCTAAAATGTAGCCAAAAATCACCTCCCCAAGCACTCATTGACAAAACTGGATGGATTATTTCTTTAAAGCACTCATTTACCCTGTATTAATCCAGTACAAAATACAGAGAATCAATCAAAATAATCACAAATTGATTTTACATTTTAATGTATCGTGTTTGGTTGGAGGGAATTTACATTCGGTCAAAGATATTCCATCTGATAATCTAATGTATTTCGATATTTTCTTGTATGCAGGACTGGCATTCCATGAAGATCTGAGAACTCCGGTAACTCAAAATGAAGCTCATAATATACTCTCTATTGTCAAGAGTGAGGCAGAGAAACTCCTTCCTGGTGTTATTGTCAGTTTGACTGGCGGATTTCGAAGGTTTGTTTTTGATGTAGCATCTTAGATGAGATTAAGGATTCACATCATAGCATGCCCATGTCGAACAGAGCACTTGTGTTGGCTTGACCGAATGGCACACATTTTCTCATCAGATTATGGTTTGGTGATGTCATAGCTCTATAAATATTCCCTGGTCCATTAAAGGAGAAGTGCCCCTGTATGACATTCAAAGTTCAGGGAGCCCTCGGTGGTCGAGTGGTCTATTAAAGGTGCTTCGCTGGTGACCACTAGCCTCACACCACTGAATCGACATGGGTTTGAGCCCTGCTGATGCATGTGTGAAAGTTTGCCAGTTCCTTGCCGATTGGCAGTGGTTCTCCACCAACCATAAACTTGAGTGTGACATTAAACTATGTCAAGGGGGAGGGAACATTATGTAGTATTTAACTTGAAAGATGAAGATGAGGATTCATAGACAGTCACTTGGTTTAGTTAATTCAGACCCCATTTCTGTCTCCTGAATTAAGAAGTTGTTTTTTCCTCGTCCATTTCTACCAAAAGCAGCAAATTTCACCCAAATTTTATTGAGAAAATGTAATTGTCTCTGAGATTTCCCTAAGTAATATAAAAGTACACAACTACATGTACAATTTTTATGCACAGGAGGTGTATACATGTATATCTCATTTGGTTGGAATATTGGATCAGAAATAGCATTTTAGTTACAAATACCTGTTTGAAAAAAAAATAAGAAACACAGCAACATGCTTTTGTCAAAGAGAAAATGATTCTTTATAATTTATTTATTTATTTGTTGAGTGTGAGCGTGTAACACCTTCTGAATGGATAGTGTCCGATTTGGGAGGTAGTGTTCGTTTAATCAGTTTATGTTTGTCCCTTCTTGATTCTATTATTTCTTCACATAATCTGCCCATTCTCATTGCATAGAGGGAAGCCTATGGGGCATGATGCTGACCTGTTAATCACCCATCCTGAGGAAGGGAAGGAAGTTGGTCTGTTAGCTGACCTATTAAAGAAATTGGAAAGCCGCGGCATAATTCTGTGTGGCAATTTAGAGAGATCTTCTTTCTCAGATGAAGTTTTAGGCAGAGACTTTAAGATTAGTGCACGAGGACAGTTGGACCATTTCGAAAAGTGGCTCGGAATGATTAAACTTCCTAAAATGTGCAGACAGGAAAGTGGACCAGCTCTTCCACCCTTGCTGACTACAGGGGAAGATTTGAGGGAATGTGGAAAAACCTTGGTGGATTCAGAGACGAGAAACTCTGAAAAATCAAATAATTCTGATGTTAAACATTCAATAGAGGAAAGCTTAGATAATTACGCCTCGAGTTCCAAGCGACGGAAACTTTCTGCAGAAGGTCTTGCACCGGTTGATCTGGCAGATTCTGATAGAGATTGGATGGCACGCAGAGTTGATTTAATTATCGCGCCGTACAGCCAGTATTTCTATGCACTGGTCGGCTGGACAGGTAGTAAACATTTCAACAGAGACTTAAGACTTTATGCCACAAGAAAGTTCAACATGAAATTGACCAGCCATGGGATGTATGACCAATCAAAGGTGAGTTTTTTTTTGTCATGTGACCAGATTAATCCTTTGGATGTATTGGTCAGAATTGAAATATGGAACAGACCACTGTGTTGATATTGATATCATGAGAAACAGAATTCCTGTTACCTGAGAGAGGTATCTGCATGATTCACTTACGGTACTCCAGAGATTGCTCTGCATCAAAAAATAAAGTTCAGACCAAGACATCACCTACCATAACACTTCCAATTGCAGTCATCAATTGGTCCTTAATTTGTGCTCTACATTGTATGAAAGTTTGCTTGTGTGCTGATTCTAATAAATAAGTATAACTAATCAGCTTCTTATTAATAAATGACCGTATGATCTTGAACAGTTGCATTCTGAGTAAACGTAGATGTTATTGGAAATAAATATCTAGCACATGGACCTATGAATAGCTTGTTCTGTCAGATAACATGGGACGAATTCAATCATGTCAATCAGAATGTGGTTCACATCATGCTTCGGCCCAAGCTCCCAGCTAGACATGTTGAGTGAGACTATATTGGTCTTTCCTGGTTTGATTGATGTAGACCACCTAACATGAGTGATGAGTGACACCAGGCAGCCAGTTTGCAGACTTATCCATTTCAGTCTCCTGCTGAGAATGCACACATCTTTTCATAGCTTCAATGGAAGGTCTAGTATATTTCCAATATAACATCTTCATTCACTGGGATTGGAGAACTTGCTGAAATTACCTTGAAAACAGGGTACATTTATATTCCCTAATTATTCGTGAAAGGGATTTTTAGTGCCCCTCCAAAAATATGCCACTTTCAAATTACTGATAATCTTCTCACCAATGATCATGCCAATTCTAGAAAAATGGGAGCATTTGAATCATTCGTGGTGGTGGTTTTGACAGTCTTCAAGGTTGGCTTGTGTATGAAGATGTAGGTGGCAAGAACAGGAGTGTTTGAATTTATTATTTCACAAATTTCTTGAAAATACTGGCTTTCATTTTATTAGAACAGAGAATATCACAGCAGAGGAAAAATCAGTCATTTTAGAATTGAATTTGGAAGGTGAATAATTTGGGAATTTACAGTACATGTACTTTCAAGGTGTACAAACGCTTTTAAAAAGTGTGAGAATCTTTTTTAACCAGACAGGGAAGTATTATGTGTCTTGACGGAGTGTGCAGAAAATATGCCTATCATCAAACATTCTTGCTGATCTTTTCAGAACTGCTCAATTCCTGCCCTGAGTGAGAAAGCTGTGTTTGAGAACCTGAAGCTGGAGTACAAGGAACCCTGGGAGAGGAACTGTTGACAGACATCAATATTATGTGACTTGATTATGTGCAGTAATTGCTGCATGCACAAGCAGTAGTAATCATGAGAATAATCATATAAGATATTGCTTGTACACTCTGTGATATGGATTGTATACATATATTAAAAAGCAGCCTGTATTACAGCATTCTCATATTTAAAGAGTCTGAACCTCCGAGTGTCAGTTTTCATCCCCTGATTGATTTTCCACACAAAACCTGGCATGCATGGCACATTTACTCATTACTGTTGATGATTAACACTGACATTTTTTATCAGTATATGAAAGTATGGGAAATCGATCTTGTTCTTGTTCTTGTTCTTCCAAGAGAAGAATATGAACATGTATATTGTAATTTAGATGCCTAACCCTCTGAAAAAACTGCACATCTTACCACCTCTTGTTTGGCTGTGATCTGGTGAACTTACTCCATTCTGTTTTGTTATGGACAATTTTGGATTGTTTGAGAGTTATGCACATGTCATGCTTATATATGCTAGGAGGTTCACACTCTAATTTTAGAGAATGGTGTGATTTTGCTGCATCTGTGAATACAATGGATTTACTGCAGCAATTTAATTACTTTGGGCCACCTGTTGTAACCCGGTCAATTTTTGTCAGATATTAACAAATTTGATCTTACAACATCACCAAAAGCATCAGGAAGTTAAATATTAAGATGTTGCACGTGATATGCAAGTTTTAAAGTTTTTAGATGAACAGTGATAACCAAAAAAATAAAATAAAATAAGAGGTAGGCCTATATGTAAATTACAGATTTTTAGCTCATCTGGGCCGAAGGCCCAATGGGCTAATGTCATGGCCTGATTGTCCGTTGTGCGTCGTCAGTCGTCTGTCGTGGTCGTCCGTAAACAATTTTCTTCTTCTCCGAAACCGCTTGGCCGATTAAGCTGAAACTTGGCATGCATGTTCCCCCCAATGAGTACACCAGAATTTGTTCATGCGGTGTTGATACGATTTTAAATATGGCTGCCATGGCGGCCATCTTGAATTTGCCAGTGAAATCTTGTCATCATTATTTTTCAGTAACTACTTCATGGATCTTTCTCAAATTTGGTACACCGGTTCCCCTTTGGGTCTAGTTGTACAACATGTGTACTTTAGTGCAATTTGAATATCCAATATGGCCACCAGGTGGCCATCTTGGATTTCCCCATGAAACTTTGTTATTGCGAATTCTAAGGAATTACTGCATGGATCTTTCTCAAATTTGGTACACAGGTTCCACTTGGGGCCTAGTTGTGCAAGATAGCTTTTGTGGTCGGATTCAAAAATCCAATATGGCCACCAGGTGGCCATCTTGGATTTCCCAATGAAACATTGTTATCGTGATTTCTCAGGAACTAATGCATGGATCTTTATCAAATTTGGTACACAGGTTCCCTTTGGGGTTTAGTTGTGCAAGATACCTTTTCTGCTTCGATTTGAAAATCCAATATGGCCACCAGGCGGCCATCTTGGATTTCCCTATGAAACATTGTTATCGTGATTTCTCAGGAAGTACTGCATGGATCCTTCTCAAATTTGGTACACAGGTTCCCCTTGGGGTCTAGTTCTACAAGATACCTTTTTCGGTCCGATTCGAAAATCCAATATGGCCACCAGGTGGCCATCTTGTATTTCCCTTTGAAACTTTCTCATGATTTCTCAGGAAGTACTGCGTGGATCTTTCTCAAATTTGGTACACAGGTTCCCCTTGGGGTCTAGTTGTGCAAGATACCTTTTGTGATCTGTTTCGAAAATCCAATATGGCCACCAGGCAGCCATCTTGGATTTCCCCATGAAACTTTATCGCGATTTCTCAGGAACAATTGCATTGATCTTTCTCAAATTTGATACACAGGCTTCCCTTGGAGTCTAGTTGTGCAAGATACCTTTTCTGGTCCGATTCGAAAATCCAATATGGCCACCAGGCGGCCATCTTGAATTTCCCCATGAAATTTTGTTATCATGAATTCTCAGGAAATTTCTTTAGGATCTTTGTCAAATTGGGTACACAGGTTCCCCTTGTGGTCCAGCTGTGCAAGATACCTTTTTTGTTCCATTTCGAAAATCCAATATGGTTGCATCTTGAATTTCCCATGAAACTCTCAGGAAATTACTGCATGGATCATTTAGTGTTCAGGGGGGACAACACAAGTTAGAAACTCATCTATTGCAGTTCTTCAGTAAAAATTTCTTACAGCTGCTTTCTCCAGTTACAGCCAGATAAGCTACAGTGCCGTGGCACTATCTTTTCCCTTACTTTGGCACCAAAAAAAATCTATTGAAAACATCATCAAATTTACCCAAATATTTCTCCATTATAGTCCTCGGTAACCACACACTTGTTGTTTTGACTCTAAACAAGATCCTTTCTGAACCGTTGCATGAACCCATTAGAACAAATAAGTGAGAATAACATCTACAGCTTAATACAATGGATAAACTGGTGTGCAGTTCCGCTTGTATTCAGTCGACAAAAATTCGCCCTGTGGGGCTTCCAAGGAATTACCTGGGGTGTCATCATGTATATGGGATTGACGCACACCCCAGATCTTGACAAGAATTAAGGGCCTCAACTCCTCAGCAGCTTGTCGTAAGAGGCGATTAATTGGGGCACCCGTGAGGTTTCCGGGTGTTAAAAGGAATAGGATCCCACCTGGGTGTGAAAAGATATGGAACCCAAACATTGTGATATGACTGAAATATTGTTGAAAGCGATGATCATGTTCACTCACTCACCCTGATAAAAAAAGTCAGTTTATGTCATTGTCCTGTAATAGTTTACTCGAGAACGTTGTATCGTTTCAAATAGTAAAGATGATAAATCATCAACTGTGGTTAGATTTTATGACTGTTAACCTTGATCTTGTGTGTTGACCTTGAGTGTTAACCAATATATTTTGACCTATATTTTTACCATAGAAAGTGATGTAGGATCAATCAACACCAAATAATCGCAGCTTCAGTCATCACTGATCCAGATTTTCTCAGAAATTTTTATCTTTCTCCCTAAAATCAGTCTAACAAATTACAAGTAAACCTGTGACGATGATGGACAGTACTGTTGATTAGGTGTGGAATGACCCAATATCCCATATAAAACCAAGTCCTAATTTTATTATAGCAATAATGAATAGAATGGTACGTAATCTAAAAATACAATATTTTATCCTTACCATTTATACTTTAACTGCAAATTTATATCCATTTTCTGATTCTGATGGGCAGATCATTGTCAGGAATGATAATATAGGCAATTTTTAATAATCATCTTATTTTATTTTTGATTTAATTTTTAAAAGGGACCATGCTACCCATTGCATTAGGTTTATATGCTGAGAGGTAGTGATACACCATGTAATGATGTTACTTTTAGTATTACATGTATTTACTTTTTTATGCTAGCCTAGCTGATAATGGAACTTAGTTTCCCAATTTCATTCTTATACAAAGGATTTCCCCTGCTCACCGATAGGTGCATTGACACGTGATCCCATGGTTTAAATTTGCAGTTTGTTCTTTTATGGGGAATATTTTTATAACTGATCAGCTTTGTGAGCTCTGCCATCAGAGGGGTACTCTTATCAGGGGGGTAGTCTTATCATGGGGGTAGTCTTATCAGAGGGGTAGTAAATATATGTGATATATTCTGAATCTTCCTGTTTCTGTGGAAGCTGAGGTGGCCGAGTGATTCACAGCACTTGTATTTACTGCTGGCGATTTTGTGCCGAGTCTCGCATGGGACTGGCCCGTCCAGCACAAATATTTGTGCTCTATCACGAAAGTGTCATCCTAAAATTATTGGATATAAATGTTATCTTCTGTCTAAATGGCATTAATATATAAATATATGTTCAGAAATAATGTGAGCTTTTGCAGAGCAGTTATGGCAAATCCTGATGTTCATGCATGAATATACAAATTATATATACTCACAGTATACTTATAGAGTTTAATAAAGACATTATTTTGAGATAAATAAGAATACACAAACTTGTCCCTCTTGCCAGGCCTCTAAAGTGTTCCTATATTTTTCAGATTTGCCTATATTTTCCTATATTTGCTCAAAATTCCTATATCGCCTATATTTTTGCAGAAAGCTATTTCAACTCGAATATCACCAGAAATGGTGAGAGTAGTATGTGTTTTTGTGACCTCACTATCATCGATAGATATAGGGTTCAGATCCGACATTTAATATTCCGCGTCAATAATCGAAAGTTTTTTTTTTTTGCACGTGTGAACTGTCAGCCAGTGTCATTTCACGACTGGTAAGTCCTGCTGCATGGTCACACAGGTGGTGCTGATAAAGTAAGGTGGTATTTCATTCAGCATGTATTTGTGTAAGAATTTTCCTATATGAGTGAAGGTTCTCAGTCATCCAGGTGTTAGCAATAACAAGTTGGAAGAAACTGGTTCTTCGGATTTCGAATTTCGAAAAAATTAAATTCGAAATCCAGAGAATCAGTTTCTTTGACTTGTTAATTAATAATAATAATAAATTATTATTTTTCGAGGGTTACACAATCAGTCAGAAGACTGTTCTCCCTTGAGGCTCTCTGGATAAACAGAAAAGTTATATATTATCAAAGATATAACTCACATACACTCACACACTCACACATATACTTCCATATATTTGTAACGAAAGAACTACAGATACTAAACAGTAAAACAGGCAATTTGTGGCACCGTAAGCTAGCACGCTTTGCGTATATCGTGTGGAACACTATTCCAGAGTACTGTTCCTGAATAGCTTAAGCTTCTCTTGAAATACTCAGTTCTGTATTGTGGTATGTAATACTCTTATATTTCTGGGGAAATTTTTCTATATTTCTCCTATATTTTCATGAAAAACCTCCTATATTTTCTCCTACATTTTTACTGAGGAGCACTTTGACCCCTGAAATGCTGAAGTGGGGGAGACAAAATATTGACTGTGCATAAGTCACGCTATGCATGGAGAGTCTTCACAACAGCAGTATATGTATTACAGCTATATATTGAGGGACATATTGGTGGCAGTGCTATACTGAAACCAGCCTTACACTGAACCTTGGTATAAAAGAGGGACAAGTGTAGATTATTTTTTAACTATTTCTATTACTGGAATGGGTGCAGAGCTGTTTACATGTCTCTCTCACTGTAGAAGTCTTATCAATATATACATATGATCATTTCATATATGACCTTGTTGCATCTTTTACCTCTTCTATTATTGTTTAAAATAAATGGTTTTCTATTAAATTTTGTCTCAGTTTTTTATAGCAACTTGTCTTCCATCGTGTTCATACATATGCAATAACTATCAGATTTCTTGCGCTTTAAAACTTACCTTCACATACCTTATTGCTATCGTGTTCTTACGCGATTGCCTTATTGTAATACATTACCACAGAAACAAAATAGTCCCTGTGCTCCCCAGTGCCCATGCGCGAGTACCCAGAATCCAATCTGTCCGACCACGTAACTTCGTGTTCTCAAATTCGTCTGAAAAATCTTCGATCTACTTTTGAGTTTACCACGCATTACCTCGGAATTTACCTTGGATATTACCTCGGATTCTACCTGGGATTAATACCTTGGATTTTACTGTGATTCTGTGATTCTTGCATTACCTACCGGGCCTGGAAATCTCACCCGTCGGGAAGTATTCAAATCATCTCTGAATCAAATAAAATGGCTTCTATTGTCTGCGTTATATGTGGTCTATGAAGCCGGCCTATGGACCCGCTTTGGCTGGTCCGTGGTGTCGGGAGAAACTGGTTTGACCAGTTTGTAAGAGAATGAGCTTTGTCCCATCAACATATTTCTGACAAAGGGAAATATCTTGTCGGTTCATGTGCTAGTGTATTTCTGTCGTCTCCCGTCTGGCGGGGCCGAGAAATTGTACTGTTCTCCGTCCCGTCTTTAGAGTAACGGAGAGCCTTCTTTTCTTATGTCTTTTAAACGTAATTTCATGTTTATATGACGCCCCGTTTCACTTTATTGTTGTAATAAATATTCCGCCTCCAAATATTTCTGATTATGTGAAGTTTGTTACGGGTACAAAATGGCGTTCGTCATCCAGGTAAGATTGTACACGAGATGACCTTGATCGCATATGTTGTTCCCTACTTCCAATTTCAGATTATCGTACCTGGCGGCTGCATCGAACTCCACCTTGGTACAGCCTCGTCATGCAGAAGATATTTCTACAACAATGCCGGAGAAATTGAGGAAAGATGTGCCTGCAATTTCTTCCGTTATTGCACCACTTCCGTAAGGTCGTCGGTTGTAATAACTCCTGTTTCCGGTTTACTGTGTCTACTATTCCCTCAACAAACTGGAACATCGATAATAAATTCGGAGATGGTGACTACCCCCTGTCAAGGACCCGTCACTTCCGGAGAATTTATCAACAATTCGGCCCTGCTCATCGCCGTCTACACAAACTACAGAGATGTCTGCTGCATTTGTAATATCACCACTTCCTGTCATTGGTGACTATTAGGGGAGACCGGGGCACGGTGGATCACGGGGCACAGTGAATAATTGTCTATAATTAGACATTGCCAGGGGAAATCTCTCAGATGATGTCATCACTTTGTGTGCAGATGTATAGCCATTATGAATTGCAGACAACATTGAGAGAGAGTTGCTCCAGGAACTTTATTGGGTTAAAGTATTAGTCCGTGAGCTACTAGGGCTCACCTTGCATCCCCCCCACTACAGACCGAAACTATGTTTTTTATGTGCTTTAGGACATGTCAAATAAGAAACAATTTGTTAACAGTCGATAAACTGGGACTCACTACCCTTTTAATCACTTTGAAATTACTCCTGTGTTAATAAGTACAATTTTTGTGACAATAGGGGGTAGGGTTACAAGAATAGTCTTATCTTCCATAATTATTATCCAATCTTTATAATGTTGGCCACATATTATTCAGCATTGATTGCTGCATCGAATATTTACAAGATAATATCACTATTTGTTGGGTATGACGTCACACAGGGACCATACATACAAAAGTACGAGTAGTACCGAAAGCGGGTTTTTTGGGTGCGTGAGGGTGTGCTTGAGCGATTGAGGGACCATTCTTGGTTCGAATGCGTCGTGTGAGGTGTCAAAGTGAAGCCCTCGGTATGTAGACCACGGCTTGAGGGATCTCCACATGATCTGTGACGCCATTGGTGACGTCATCAGTAGGAGTAGTAGACAAAGTAGGCATTTTGAGGGTGCGAAGGAAGGTTTTTGGGGTAGAGATGGACCATCTGATGCGACTTCCAACAAAAACCATACCATTCGTCATCTACATGCAGAGAGTTACAAGATGACACCCCACACGGTCCATTTAGACCACGGATGGTCCATCTCTGCCCCAAAAACCTTCCTTCAGACCCTCAAGATGCCTACTTTGGCTACTATTCCTACTGATGACGTCACCAATGACGTCACAGATCATGTGGAGATCCCTCAAGTCGTGGTCTACATACCGAGGGCTTCACTTTGACACCTCACACGACGCATTCGAGCCAAGAATGGTCCCTCATCGCTCAAGCACACCCTCACGCACCCCAAAACGCCCGCTTTCGCTACTACTCGTACTTTTGTATGTATGGTCCCTGTGTGACGTCATACCCAACAAATAGTGATATTATCTTGTAAATATTCGATGCAGCAATCAATGCTGAATAATATGTGGCCAACATTATAAAGATTGGATAATAATTATGGAAGATTAGACTATTCTTGTAACCCTACCCCCTATTGTCACAAAAATTGTACTTATTAACACAGGAGTAATTTCAAAGTGATTAAAAGGGTAGTGAGTCCCAGTTTATCGACTATTTATTTGACATGTCCTAAAGCACATAAAAAACATAGTTTCAGTCTGTAGTGGGGGGGATGCAAGGTGAGCCCTAGTAGCTCACGGACTATATGTTTTTCATGGTCAAAAGTAAATGTTCATGGTATTACTTGATGTGGTATATGGTACACACTATAATGCAACAAGGCTACTGTCATGTTTGAAAGGTAAGTGTGATATTTAATGAATGTGACAAACATGTGTTCTTCCTCTAGCAGACTGCCTTATCTAGTAAAAAATCCGTCAGAGTTCATTAGGTACACCCGGGGTACAGTGAATCGGGGCACAGTGGATCGGTATGGCAGCTGACTCACTACTGCATGAAATTTGAAAATTTCCATTTTTCATTTTTTGGTATACCAAAGCTGTCTTAAGAACAATTTAGCACAACTTCTTAATAAATTTATGTATTATTGTTTATTTAGAGTTATTTAGAGGCGATGGTTGAGATGATGCGAGTCAGGGCGAATTGTAGTGAGAGTATATGGCTGTAATACCGTGTTTTCTCTTTACAGTCATATAAATGATGTTTGTAATTAAGACTTTCTTTTTAATTTGGAATAAAAGCACATGATTGTGTTATTTACAGCGTATCATGATGCGATTCACTGTGCCCCAGGTAGTGAGCCACTCTACCCCGGTATAGGGGCACAGTGAGTCAATATTTTTGGCATCTTTAGCGGTCATTTCAGAGAAAATGACATGAGCTAACTCTACAAATGTAAGGCAGTTGTACAGCCCAGCAGCATATGTATCATCACCCAAAAATAAGCTAAGATATTGCCAAGACATTAATGTGTAAATTGAGAAAAAAAGATTTCTGATTCACTGTGCCCAGGTCTCCCCTACATCAGTATCCGGTTTTGCTGAATCTGGCTGTTCATTATTGAATGTGCTGAGATTATATAGGGCTCTGCCGCAACCATTATCAGCACCCCCTGCAGCTTTCTCAACCGGTACTACATGTGTACAACCACGTATACCTGGGTCCAGTTATGACTTCCGGCCTACGTCTATTCCGAGTTTCTCGGATATCTACATGCAACCTCTTACATCATACAGTACAAGGCAGAAATAACTTGCTCATAAACGCGAGTGAAAAAAAAGATTTTCGCGACTTTAATTTATTAATCGCGGCCGGAAAACTCGCCGTACGCGTTTCAGTCGCGATTATGCTTTTGTTTTTTTCCGCAATTTAGGCGAGTTTTCCGGCTGCGATTAATAAATTATAGTCGCGAAAATGTTTTTTTTCACTCGCGTTTATGAGCAAGTTATTTCTGCCTTGTACTGTACCTTCCGGTATCATCTTACCTTCCGGTATCATTGTCTCCGGCAACTACATCCTTCTACAGGCTTGCTGCAACTTGTGATGTTCTGTTACGTAATCGTTGTATGGTGTTCCGGTTCAACCATCGATGTATAGTTCTCCAGTTACGTCATCGATGTATAGTGTTCCGGTTACGTCATCGATGTGTAGCAGACCGGCTGATTCCTACACTGCTCCGACGTACTCTCCATTTCCTGTTCGTCTTGCGGTGTACAGATCTACATCATATCCTTCTGTGGCTTCTGTAGTCCGACCATATTGTGTACCTCGTCGTGTGACTTCTCCTGTTTCATTCTTCTGTTGTGTCACATTCGACTTCCGGTACATTGGGTGTTTACTGCCGTTCTCCACGGTAAAGGTTGCACATCCGCATCTGCTGTTATATACGGCCCACGTTTCAACTTACGGGGCTTCAGCTTCCGATTATACAGACATATGATGTATCACTGAGCTATTTATTCTACGATAAAGAATAAATACCTATTCCATCGGGCTGTTTATTCTACGATAAAGAATTACATGCCTACTCATCTATACACAGCCCTTGTATCCCCCCGTACCTGTTCGTTACAGAAGAAAGGAGGGTGGGGGGGACGCTACAGGGCCTCGTATCCTGTTGTTTCAGTTGCTCAGCCACAATTCCGGCAACGTCGAATGTTATCAGCCATCAAGGTCTTGCATCACATTCGACTTCCGGTTATGCAGATCTTCACTTCCATCTCTAACCTGTGAGGCGTACGGTATCGTTTTTAGACCTATCCCACACAGGTAGTGAATGCTGCTCATCTGCACCTTCGGCCTAAGTACCCAGTTAGGCCGGCGATCTCTCAACGGCTTTTGTCACTTCCGGAGTGGAAGTACAGATTATGTCACCATATGGCTGCTTCACACACTGGTGACGAATACGCAATAGAGTTTCCGTCTTTGCTCTTAACTTACTATCGTAAGTTGTGAAGACATCTGATCATCATTTACGGCATTCTTCGTATTGGTTTCGACCGTGCAAACGCCTACTTTGGTGACAACGGAACTGTTGTTCGTGTATGGATTCGGATATTTGACCACTCCATTGCTTCAACCGTTTCCGTTTTGGCGAATTTTCACCGCTGTGTCTCGCTCTACAGTTTCGAGAAAGCAGGTGATTTATTCCCGTTTCTAGCTGCCTGAAGTTCTGCCTATGTTTCATAGCGTATTCCTTCTTTTGAGGGGCTACGGCGTTCTACGTATTGGTTTCGACCATGCAAACGCCGGCAATCTCTCAGCGTCTGTCACTTCGGAGAGGAAGTACAGATTATGTCACCATTTTGCTGCTTCTTAGAACAACTTACTGGTGACGATTACACAACTATTGAGAGTATCCTGTTTTCATACTTAACTTACTATCGCAAGTTGTGAAGACATACGTTCATCAACTACGGCGTTCTACGTATTGGTTTTGACCGTGCAAATGCCTGCTATGATGTCAACGGAACGGTTGTTGTTTTATGGATTCGGATACTTGGCCACTCCATTGCTTCAACCGTTTCCGATCTGGCGAATTTTCACCGCTGTATCTCGTTCTGTAGTTTCGAGAAAGCAGGTGATTTATTCCCATATCTAGCTGCCTGAAGTTCTGCCTATCTGCATAGCGCATTCCTTCCTGTCTACGACTTCTATCAACTAGCAACGTTTGGAAACTGGTCGTATGACTTTGCAGCTGGGCAGTATGACGTCAATTCCGGTTTTCACTCCGGATTGTAACTCATTCTGCAGTGTCACAGCCTCACCCGGGCCCTCTAGTCAGCTTTACAATTGTCTTTGGGTCTTAACGAGGGTTTGCGCATGCGCATTCCTTTACCGTCCATCAGTATCCGGTTCCTCGTTGATCCATATGACTTATGTAGACCGTGACGATTGGGTGTTGCTGTTGCGTCATAAATGGAGCATCATCTCCAGGTATGACTTATTGTCAGAATTTGGATCAAATTTGTTTGAACCAAACATTTTGGGTTTGTTTCGTTCAACTAGTTGTACGTCACATCTATTCCCAAAATTCTGACAATGTTTGCCGAGTTTGATCATCTTAACGAAACAAGGAGAGATCGTACTTTCCTAGAATACGTGATCTTCTGCAGTTTCTTCCCTATGGGATCCTGATCGATCCTCTGGGTATTCCACTTCGACTGTGTCTTTAGAGGTAGTGAACGTGTTCACTAAAGAAATCCTCTTATGTAGACCTGTTTCGACTCGTCTTCTCCCGCACACAGCTCATCATGGGATTGTGATTACTCTGGTCAGTTACACCAGAACATGGTATCTGGCTAAACGTGACACAGATTGGTTTCATTGAAACCGTTTCTGTTAAAATCGCATTCCCTCATCTTCTCTACTTCCGGTGGAGAATGTGAAATTGATGACAGACTTCTCGGCGATGATGACGTAGTCTCTTGTCGCGACCTAGGAACTTCATCTCCGATGTCACGTAACCGGAAGAAACTACGATTTACCTATTCTTCTTGAGGTTACATCCCTATTGCGGCTAAACTACTCCTGGCCGGCAAGTGTCCAGGGTGGTGTATGAGACTGCATCGCCTCGTCATCGTTTCCTTCAGTTTGCAGCGGAATAGTTCCAGCAACATGAACGGTTTTGTAGGCAAGCTTCAGTGGATACTTTTCGACCACTATTCCCTCCGTCATGCTATGATATTCTAGCAATAAGGTATGTGAAGGTAAGTTTTACAGCGCAAGAAATATGAAAAATTTGAAAATCAATTTTCCTATTTCTAAGCTTTACTTACCTTCACATACCGGGATGGCCCTCCCAGCCTCCCCGCTGATGGGTTATTCACACTGCGATTGAATAGGAAAGAAGGAATTAAGTTACGTGATCGGACAGATTGGATTCTGGGTACTCGCGCATGGGCACTGGGGAGCACAGGGACTATTTTGTTTCTGTGGTAATGTATTACAATAAGGCAATCGCATAAGAACACGATAGCAATAAGGTATGTGAAGGTAAGTTTAAGCTTAGAAATAGGAAAATTGATTTTCAAATTTTTCATTACTCAATGTACACTAGCGGGTGGTTGGGTGGGTTCAGGTTCCTGTTGCTTCAATGCATTTTGCTGAGAAGCAACAGGAACTTGATAATGTGATGTCTAGCACTGTAATATCACTTGTCTTTATTGCACCATGTAAGCGTCCTGTCTGTGTCTTGTGCGCTGTCCTCAGTCTTTTATAGGGTGGATGGAGGGTGTCTGGTTCCATGCTGCTTCAAAGATTTCTTCCTTGAAGTAGCAGGAACACAACTGGGCTGGGTGGTGCTTAGTTGGTTCATCGTGATATAGCTGAAATATTGTTGAAAGCGACGTTAAATTCTATTCACTCACTCACTCAATGTACACTGTACTGAGTGATGAAGAGCTATCTGAAGACCAAATGGAGTTCAGACCCAGTGCTGGCCTTGCCCTTATAGCGGCAAAATAGTGAGCACATTTTCAGTCATTTCACCGTAAAATTTGACCATAACTGGCGCGAATTGATCATTGCTTTGAATACATTATTTACAAGCCAAAATTGATATTTTTCGATTATTATTCCTGTGAAATCGTGTCACCAATGCAGCATTAATGAAATGAGTATTCGCCTTATTCTGACATTATGTCGACATTATGCCCCTTCTATTTTTGTCCCCCGCCGCAACGCGGCCGGGGACTTTAAAATGGTTCTTGCTTCTTTGTGTCCGTGGATGTCTGTGTGTCCGTCCATGTCTGTTCGAAGCGATAACTTCCTAACGCTTTGTTGGATTCTTCCGAAATTCGGAATATGCATTCCTTGCGGCAAGACGCCAGTCCGTATTGCATTTCAGCAACATCTGCCTGAAGGTGGCGCCACTAGTTCTTGCTTCTTTGCGTCCGTGGATGTCCGTGTGTCCGTCCATGTCTGTTCGAAGCGATAACTTCCTAACGCTTTGTTGGATTCTTCCGAAATTCGGAATATGCATTCCTTGCGGCAAGACGCCAGTCCGTATTGCATTTCAGCAACATCTGCCTGAAGGTGGCGCCACTAGTTCTTGCTTCTTTGTGTATGTGGACGTCCGTGCATGTCTGTTCGAAGCGATAACTTTCTAACGCTTAGTTGGATTCTTCCGAAATTCGGCATACGCATTCCTTGCGACAAGACACCAGTCCGTATTGCACTTCAGCAACATCTGCTTGAAGGTGGCGCCACTAGTTCTTGCTTCTTCGTATCCGTGAATGTCCGTGTACGTCTGTTCGAAGTGATAACTTCCTAATGCTTTGTTGGATTCTTCCGAAATTCGGAATATGTTTACCTTGCGACAAGAGCCAGTCTGTATTACATCTCAGCAACATCTGCCTGAAGGTGGCGCCACTGGTTCTTACTTCTTTGTGTCCGTGGATGTTCGTGTACGTCCGTGCATGTCTGTTCGAAGCGATAACTTTCTAACGCTTTGTTGGATTCTTCCGAAATTCAGCATTCGCATTCCTTGCGACAAGAGGCCAGTCCGTATTGCATTTCAGCAACATCTGCCTGAAGGTGGCGCCACTAGTTCTTGCTTCTTTGCATCCGTGGATGTCCGTGTACATGTACGTCTGTTCGAAGCGATAACTTCCTAAAGTTTTGTTGGATTCTTCCAAAATTATAATACGCATTCCTTGTGACAAGACGCCAGTCCGTATTACATTTCAGCAACATCTGCCTGAAGGTAGCGCCACTGGTTCTTGCTTCTTTGAGTCCGTGGATGTTCGTGTACGTCCGTGCATGTCTGTTCGAAGCGATAACTTCCTAACGCTCTGTTGGATTCTTCCGAAATTCAGCATTCGCATTCCTTGCGACAAGAGGCCAGTCCGTATTGCATTTCAGCAACATCGGCCTGAAGGTGGCGCCACTGGGTCAAAATAGATTTTTTTCCCGTGTACATCTGTTCGAAGCGATAACTTCCTAATGCTGTGTTGGGTTATTCCGAAATTCGGAATACGCATTCCTTGCAACAGGACGCCAGTCCGTATTGCATTTCAGCAACATCTGCCAGAAGGTGGCACCACTGAGTTTCTCTTCTTGTCCGTTCCAGTCAAAATGGGCCTTCAATTTTGCTATATGAAATCATTCTATTCCACATCATATGATTTACCCTAAAGCTTTTGCATGAACCATATTTTATTTCAGAAGTATAATGTGAAATAACTGGCGGGGAAATCCCCGCAGTACTGAATCCCTGATTTTTGAATTTCGTGTCATCTTAAACGAAGGACAACATTCCCTTCAATTTTGCTAACAAATAATTGTATTGCACATCATAGGATTTACCCTGAAGCTTCTGCACGAATCATTTGTCTACACACGTATATTACTATATTAATTACAACTGTGTTCCTAATGTTTGGGTGCACACTGTGCATATGATCAATTTCCTGAATTGAACTGAATTCAACCTTGCTGGTCTTCAGACTGACAGATGATGGCATGCAGAGTTGTCAGTGCAGTTGTTCATGTACAGGGAGCTTTCTATGAATGAGTTGCAACCCCAAAGGCTTAAAATTTATCAGGCACAGACCCATGTTTTTACCCCTCGGCCATTTTTGGCCATGGGGTATTGTCATCATCTTGTACGTCCGTCTGTCCGTACGTCCGTTCGTGAGCGAGATAGCCGGAAAACTGTTTCGCTGATGAATTCCAAATTTGGTATGCTTATTTGCCTAGTCAAGGACCAGAAGCCTATAGAATTGGGACCTGATTGGGTGGGAACCTTAGCAGCCATCTTTAATTTCATGCAAAATGGATAATGATCCATATCTCGGAAACCATTCAACTGTTCAATACGAAATTTGATATACATCATCGATACATCAAGCAACTTTCAACGAATTACCAAACAGGCTTTTCTGATTAGCTGGGAACCCTGGATGCCATCTTTAATTCATACGAAACCGATAATGATAGCATACATATCTCGGTTACCATTCAATTGTTTTATATGAAGGTAGGTATATATCATCAATACATCCAGATACTTTGAATTGGGACCTGATTGACTGAAAACCTTTGGTGGCCATCTTTAATTTAGGCAAAATCATTAATGATCTATCTCTGATTCCGTTGGAGTGCTCAGTGGAAAATTTGGTATACATCATTGATGCGTCAAGAGACTTACGATGAATGACAGATCTGGTTTCTCTGATTGGGCGGAAATCTTGGCAGCCATCTTTAATTTATTCAGAATCTTTAATGATGTTTATCTCTGATACCATTCAAATGTTCTATACGAAACTTGATTTACAGCATCGATGTATGAAGAGACTTGCATTAATGAATAACCACATTAGTTCCTCTGAGTGATGGGAAGGATGGGCAACCATCTTTAATTTATGTAAAATCATTAATGATCTCTATCTCTGAAACTGTTCAAATGCTCAATGTAAAATTTGATATACATTATCGATGCATCATCTCGGTTACTTCTACACGATGTGCCTAGGATACAGTACTATACTATACCCAATTTTTTGTATTTCAACATCGCAGAAAACCACCATCGATTGCGTTTTCAATGGTAAAAGGGTTAGGAAAGAACTAAAAATACACTTCAATGCAGAGTGATTTTGATTGACGCCAGAAATCGCTCAGAACGCTTCTTCGGCGATCTAGACCCCAGGAGCATCTGGGGCCTGGGCGGCCCCTGGATCCTCACCTAAAGTGCAATGATAGTGGCCGTACCACTTTGAATTTGCTTCCGATGCCCCTGTATTAACAGACAGTGTCAACGTACTGTTCCAGCTGTCTCCCGTTCAGTGATTGGTCATTCGACCCCGCCATTTTAAACTAATACGAGCATTTTCATTGGATCACTATTAGATAAGACCCACCCCAATCTTCATACACAACCACGTGACTGTCTCAGTTGACTGATGACATAGCGCGGCCTCGTTTTTGATTTCAAAATCTGCCGTCTAACTGGGCAAATGTTGTTGCTGCTGCATCAGCCGATCATTAGCCCGGCCCCTGTAGAGGATACTATAGGCTAATACATGTAGGCTACCATGCCATGAGATGATGCTTGGGATTGCATTTCGCTCACTTGCACCTACAGGTGGCGACAACTGGTGGCAATTTAAAATTTGGTTTCCGGGCAGTAGGTTGAGGATGCCTTCAGCTTCTCGTCAAATTTGGTTTGCAGATAATGCCTTGAGATGTCACTTGGGGATGCTTCTCGGTGCTTCACTGCATGGAAACTATATCACAGAAGCAATCAACTTTCAGTCAATCGTTCTGAGTTGATCTTAAAACTTGGCAAGGCAGAAAGACCCTTCCACATCCATTGCCTATGAAGCAGCAGTTGCCTCCCTCATGTATATCCCCTAAGACCAACAATGCTAAAAAATATTGCTGCCATTTCGGCGGGGGATTTTTTATTTTTTCTTGACACTGAATAGTATTCATTTTAAACATGTCACCCAGGAAGCAATACAAAACAAAAGCGATTTTGGGTTCTATTTTCACCATATTTGACCTTCTGACCTCAGACTTGACGGTTGGACCTCCATATTTTTATACGCCCGCCAAAAAGGCGGACGTATTATGTGATGGCGGTTTCCGTCCGTCTGTCCGTGTGTCCGTCCGTCCCCCGTGTCCAGTCTATATCTGGAACACTTTTCTATTTACAGTTTCAATTTTTGGTGAGTGGATAGCCTACGGGGAGACGATGTGTCGCGTACAAAAATGAAGGTCGAGGTCAGAGGTCAAAGGTCACTGGCCTGAAATACAGGAAATCACTGAAGTGTTCGTGTCCGGTCTATATCTCTGAATGTTTTCTATCTACAGTTGCAATTTTTTGTGAGTGGATACACCAGGTGGAGACGATGTGTCGCGTACTGAATTCAGGTCGAGGTCAAAGGTCAAAGGTCACTGTTGCCTAAAATCAAGAAATCATTGATCATTGATAGTTTTTACCCCTCTGCCCGAGCGGTATTGTCGTTGCCTCCGTCGTCCGTCCGTCCGTCCGTCCGTCCGTCCGTCTGTCTGTCTGTCTGTCTGTCTGTCCGTCCGTCTGTCCGTCTGTCCATCATATCATTGTAAACACATTATCTCAAAAAGTCCTTCATTTACAACAATGAAACTTCATACAGTTGTTTAATACAGCCAGTACCAGAAGCCTATTGAAAGTCAGTGCCATTGGATGTGTTTTTCAGGAGTTATGCTCCTTTATACATGTCTGTCTGTTTTTATCCTTGTAAACACATTATCTCAAAAAGTCCTTCACTCACAACAATGAAACTTCATACAGTTGTTTAATACAGCCAGTACCAGAAGCCTATTGAAAGTCGGTGTAATCGGGTGTGTTTTTCAGGAGTTCTGCCCCTTTATACATGTCTGTTGGTCCATATCCTTGTAAACACATTATCTCAAAAAGTCCTTCACTCACAACAATGAAACTTCATACAGTTGTTTAATACAGCCAGTACCAGAAGCCTATTGAAAGTCGGTGCCATGGGATGTGTTTTTCAGGAGTTCACACAAACCTGTGTGGATTGCTGTGAATAGACAGTAATCGTTCGACTACATCTACTATAGGTAATCACTTCTATTGCTATATTGTTTTGTCTGTCTATGATCTATATCATACAGGTAAAATTATGCCCACCCCAAATATGTGAGTTGTTGGGGTCAGAAACATTATTTCCACAATTGCTCTGGGCCCGGCCCGAGGGGTCCCGATGGCGACAGCCACATGTTATCCTTGTAAACACATTATCTCAAAAAGTCCTTCACTCACAACAATGAAACTTCATACAGTTGTTTAATGCAGCTAGTACCAGAAGCATATTCAAAGTCGGTGAAATCGGATGTGTTTTTCAGGAGTTATGCCCCTTTATACATGTCTGTTGGTCCATATCCTTGTAAACACATTATCTCAAAAAGTCCTTCACTCACAACAATGAAACTTCATACAGTTGTTTAATACAACCAGTACCAGAAGCCTATTGAAAGTCGGTGCCATTGGATGTGTTTTTCAGGAGTTATGCCCCTTTATACATGTCTGTTTTTATCCTTGTAAACACATTATCTCAAAAAGTCCTTCACTTACAACAATGAAACTTCATACAGTTGTTTAATGCAGCTAGTACCAGAAGCATATTCAAAGTCGGTGAAATCGGATGTGTTTTTCAGGAGTTATGCCCCTTTATACATGTCTGTTGGTCCATATCCTTGTAAACACATTATCTCAAAAAGTCCTTCACTCACAACAATGAAACTTCATACAGTTGTTTAATACAACCAGTACCAGAAGCCTATTGAAAGTCGGTGCCATTGGATGTGTTTTTCAGGAGTTATGCCCTTTATACATGTCTGTTTTTATCCTTGTAAACACATTATCTCAAAAAGTCCTTCACTTACAACAATGAAACTTCATACAGTTGTTTAATACAGCCAGTACCAGAAGCCTATTGAAAGTCGGTGTAATCGGATGTGTTTTCTAGGAGTTCTGCCCCTTTATACATGTCTGTTGGTCCATATCCTTGTAAACACATTATCTCAAAAAGTCCTTCACTCACAACAATGAAACTTCATACAGTTGTTTAATACAGCCAGTACCAGAACCCTATTGAAAGTCGGTGCCATGGGATGTGTTTTTCAGGAGTTCACACAAACCTGTGTGGATTGCTGTGAATAGACAGTAATCGTTCGACTACATCTACTATAGGTAATCACTGCTCTATTGCTATATTGTTTTGTCTGTCTATGATCTATATCATACAGGTAAAATTATGCCCACCCCAAATATGTGAGTTGTTGGGGTCAGAAACATTATTTCCACAATTGCTCTGGGCCCGGCCCGAGGGGTCCCGATGGCGACAGCCACATGTCTATCTACAGTTCTAATTTTTGGTGAGTGGATGCCCTAGGGGGAGACGATGTGTTGCATACCAAATGTAGGTCAAGGTCAAAGGTCTGTGGTACCGAAAAATCAGGAAATCATTAAAAACTTCTAATTTTTTTTGTGAGTGGATTCAATAGGGGGAAATGAAGTGTTGTATACCAAACATTGGGTCAAGGTCGAAGGTCAAAGGTCACTGTCCCCAAAATTAGGAAATTATTCAAAATAACTTTTTTTTGTGTCAGTAGATACATTAGGGGGACACGATGTGTCACATACCAAAATGTATGTCAAGGTCACTGTGACCCCAAAATCATGAAATTGTTAAAAATCTTGATTTTTTTGTGTCCATTGATATATTAAGGGGAGACGATTTTGTCATGTACCAAAATTCAGGTCAAGGTTAATAGTCAAGGTCACTGTGACCCCAGAATCAAGAAATTTTTAAAAATTACTTTTTTGTGTCGGTAGAATAGTAGTGGACATGATGTGTCACGTACAAAATGTAGGTCAAGGCCGAAAGTTAAGGTCACTGTGACCCCCAAAATTATGAAATTGTTAAAAACCATGATTTTTTGTGTCCATTGATGCACTGAAGGAAGACGATGTGTCATGTACCAAAATTCAGGTCAAGGTCAAAGGTCAAGGTCACTGTGACCCCAAAATCAGGAAATCATCAAAAATAACTTTTTTCTCCCAGTAGATACATTAGAGGGACATGTGTTACATACCAAAATGTGGGTCAAAGGTCAAGGTCACTGTGATCAAGAAATCATTAAAAGTCACATTTTCATATGCCTGTCGAAGACGAGGTCGTGTATGTGATATCTCTAGTTTCAAGGTATGATTGGTACCAAACTTTGAGTATACCATACTCGCATGGCGAAGAGAAGCCATACATTTTGAGATCAATTTGTCAAAGGTCAAGGTCACACAGTCCCCCAAAACTGAATCAAGTTTTCAGAGTTCTCTCCCCTACATGTTTATGGCATTAAAATATTGTGAAATAAAAAGCATACATTTACTAATTCGATGGGGAGAGGGGTCCTTGATGAACTTCATAACTGTTTATTAACTCAAGAACAAAGGTTTACTTCATCACTTTCTTCTTCCTTCATGAAAAGTTCTCTCGGCTGAAAGGAATCCATTTGCAGGAAAACTACTATTCTCCTGTGTTTGACTATTCTTGATTTCAGTGTGAGATATGTGAGCTCTCGGCTCTTGCTTCAAGGTCAACTAGTTACCAAAAGTTAAACCCATTTCAGTTAATCATTCAAAGATCTGATATAGGTTACATTCTCAGAAGCACAAAATTGTAGACCTTTCTCTGGATTGCTAGCTACCAATTGGAATCAAGACTATTAAACCATCTTGAAATTTGGACCGATGTAATTCCAGATATACGGGCGTATATTGAAGCCCCTTGGGCTCTTGTTAAAAATGGCAACCTGTTTTTTTCATAAAGTGAAGGATATTTTGAAAGAAGTTCTGATCAGAGTTCATACACCTTGAAGCTTCCAATTTCCGAGGTCTTTTGAAGGTAACAGTTCCTGTTTTGAAGGCATTTTACTTCCAGTGTCAATGAAGCTAAACAGATCAAGTTTCTTAATATTTTTAAAGACAAGTATGAATATTGTCAACAGATATAATGTTCATATATTGTCTTTTGAATAATCTTGGAAATTCTGTTTGGATGATTAAATAATATATCGCTATGATGGGGTTCATTTTTCCATCCGATGGCAAAGGACAGTCAACTTTGGGCTACAACTTGACAAAAATGTCACAGGAATTCCCATTTTCAACGTCTTCATAATTGGCACCATTTTCTATTTTTCCAGGATTTTCCAGGCCTTGAATTCTAAATTGTCATTTTCAAGATTTTTCAAGGTTTTCAAAGTACGTGTATGAACCTTTTATGACAGTGTATGACTTCTGCTCTGAGGGTTTAACTGACCCAATTTCTTGGGCCTTTTCCGAGTTCCACCTCCTGACTAATATAGCACAAACAAAAAAGTTAACAGATAGACAAAATGGACATGTTAAAACTAATAAGTTTGTTCTTTGCTAGGAGTTTACATCAAATGTCATCACAATCCACATCCCTGAACTGGAGTTATAGACTGGACATAACAATTTCTGAGAATTTCTCCAATTTTTGGGCCACAGTGACCTTGATATTTCACCTCAAAATGATTTAGTGTTCTTCTGTGTCCAATGGGTTAACAGATGGCCCGACAGAACTCGCCATCGCATGATAAGACCTGGTCTTATGAAGAAGTATAAAAGGGAGGTAAATCCCCTAATAATTCAATCACAGAAAGTTCACTTTTCAACTTTGTTGTTCAAACACAGAGAAAAAGTAACATTCCCATTCTTCTTTCAAAATGAAGAAAACCCATATAATGATAAAATGTGACAATTTGTAGCTGGTGCCATGAAGAATATTTCCATATGCAAGCCATTTCTGCTACACTTCCTGTGATCGAATTATTAGGGGAATTACTGTAGCACCTAAATGAGCATTGACCCCCTCGGCCTAAAAAAAATACTGTTTGTTCCAAGATTTTGAACCTTGGGGATCAGGCGTTACAGAGGTACCAGTCAGTATCCGGCGTTTCAGAGGTACCAGTCAGTATACATGGTATATACCCTCCGTTGCGGACTGTATACATGCCTTTAGCTGTAGTAAACACTCTGCAGATAATAATCACTTACTGAATACTCTGAAGATTTTAATCGCACAGATAAAACATGACCTACAGTAGGGTAGGCATTAGGACTCCGACGCGATCTGAACTCTTGGAAATCCCCACCCCCCAGTTGAAATTCGGCCTATATTAAGATGGGCACTGCCCAAGTCAGAATCACCAGTGATTTTCATAAAAAATCACCAGAAATTTTCATCAAAAGTAGGTCCCCTAATGCACCTTCAGGCCAAAAATCAAGGTTCTAATGTCAACGGTTCTCCTTATTTTGCCAATGAAAGGATTCGGATGGACGGACATTACCGGACAATTTGCAAATGAGAGCATACTTCGTAGGAATATGCCATTCCCTCTAGTCACTCTGTCCAATCGCTCGAAGAACTCGGGGCGAACCCAGAACAGATAAAAAGGAGTACAGAGTTTTCCATCAAATAGTAACCGAGATATGAACCGAACAAGAAATTGTTGCTGGATGATGCAAGACCACAACTCTGTAGGAAATCATCAAAATGCATAAAAAGAACTGGACAGTGCACATCAGCAAAGTACTAAGCATCTACTGTAAGTTTCAGAGTTGTCCCTCAAATAGTAACCAAGATATGGACTGGACAAGAAATTGACCGACAACCTTTCTACCATTACAACCAGACGTACATGCCGACTACAAGACTACGCAGTAAAAATATCAGGATTTATTTTTTAATAATGTACGTAGCTTATGGTGTAAACAAGGTTCTCGTTCTCCAAGCCATATGGTGATTTTGTGGTACGGTATCTTGTGTGTTCACACTCGCCAAATTGCCAAAATAAAAACATAGTCCAAGATATTGAAGTCTTTATATGCAAGATGATATTAATTTCAGTATCATCAGAAAGATGTACAAGAACCAAATATTTGCACGATAATACCTTGGCTTATGTGAAGAGCCCTGCATGCATCTTCTCTTTGTAGCTGTCTGGCTCATCTTAGACTAGGAAGAATAAAGAGGATAGCAGTGTGTTTTGCCTGATTCAAGTCTTTATTTAGGAAATTCATATGGAAGATCGTCATACAATGTAGGTTGGTTTATCTACAAATGGTGGTTACATGTTGATGCTACAATTAAACACAAGAGCCACATAGCACAGCAGTAACTATGAGGATGCCTCTCATTAAAGGTTTATAGTTACATGATAATTAAGGTCGATCAAGTCATGACTACAGCACTACACAAACGAGATATATAAGCACAAATAAACAAATTGGGATTATTTAAACAGCTCAAAATAAATGCTTGAATGTACAGTATAGAGAAATTACGCCATGATATGAAGGAGAAACTGACCAACATGTGTAGAAAGATTTGAGCAGCGATACTCTTAAAATTCCTTTCTCCACAAATTGCATCCATGACGCAGCTTCAGTGGTAAATTTCTGAAAATGCCCTGAAGAACATCAGTATGTATTAGGGAACCTGACCGAACGATTACTTGCGCTCTATTCCTAGAGATGGCACAGTATTTCACATGCATGGACATCAAACATGTTTAAGCAGCATAGCGACATCACAGGTCATGAAAATGAAAGTACGGGTATTTAACTTGTTTATTACCTGTACAATATACCAGGTCACCGTGACATCCTCTTCAATTAAAGCAGTTATCTTTTCAGGGGTCCTACAGCTTTGCCTCTATTCAATAACAGGACTAAAACAAACCCTTTTTACCCAAGGCTAGAATATTTCGGGAATGGATGGAACCCGATATTTGGATTTGTGTATTGCATCCATTGGAACCCATCGTAATCAGCCCATCAACTGAAAACAGCAGTTTCCATCCATTACCTCACATGGAACCAACACAGAACCAAACTTTATCGGTTCCATCTCGCCGGCCTTTTTGTAAAGTCTGTCTGATACGTCTTTTCAATTACAAAATAAAATCCTTCATTAGGATTTTAGTGAAAATCTACAAGGCCTGGAAAATGGACTTCAGTATTCAAAGACTTTCCAGAACACATGAAACTTTTCTACCAGAGGTACAGAGTTACTCCCCCTGCCAAATGACTGTGACAATAAAATCCATGATGTGGCACGAGCCCCGATTACTTGGTCCGACATTATTCTTAGTCTGAGACCATTGATTACATGTTCAATCTAATTATATTTGATTTGCAACCAGATCAAAATCTAACCCGCCCTTCAACACAGATCATATCTCGAATATAAAACATGCCGACTCCAAACTACCACAAACAATGGACAAGAATGACAATTATTTCAGTATTTTTGTACACATCATCAGAACTAATGAATAAAACTGTAAATTATGAACATTGTAAAGATTCACCATTTCAACATGTTCAAAATACTGTTTCTTTTTTTTTCCTCCAAATTTTGTCTGCATAGAAAAATAAGCAGACCGACAACATTGAACATGCATGTACAATTCACAAATTGTGTTGTTTGTTCCAGCACTTATTGGGCACATGCACAAAATAGAGCCCAGAGATGGAGAAAGAAATGGTCTCACAAATGACCGCTGTGTGCTGTGATCGGGATAATGATATTATTTTCAACAGAGGAAATGGTGGTATTCAGAGGTCATCAAAGGTCAAGATTAGAATGAAATCTATTAGTGACTATATATGTATAGGAGAGGACAAGTAAAGCACAGGTCCAGGGGTGGGGGGGGGAGGAGGAGGAGGAGGGAGGATGTGTGACAGTGTCGATCTATCTTCATACATGCTATACAAATGGTGCACTTATAAAATGTGATGGGACATTAGTTGATCTATTTAGACAGATACAAATATATCAATTGATGACTGGTGAACACTGAACAAAACATGCTGGATGAAGTTCTGAATTGCTCCCAATTGCCCCTAATACATGTACACGCCTTAGGGGTCAATGCTAAGCTACATGTATATTGGGCGATAGAAAATCTGGCGTACAAGAGATTTTGTGGTAATTGATGTGAAACCATAAATAGGCTAGCTGTATGTATTGCCTAGCTTACATGCCACAGAGAGGGTCACAACCATACACCTACACATGAGCATGTGTTGTGGTCAGTTCACCCCAAGATGGTTTGTCAAAGCTTCTGTACAGGTCTCAGCTTTTCTTGAATTTCTCAAGAGAAAATGAGAGGTAATCTCTAAGTTGTGATATCTGCATATATATATATAAATGCCACAACGTGCATGAAAACAGCTCAGATTAATGAAGACTGGCCTTATTAGAGCAGAACCTGGACCGTTTTGACTGAATTACTGAAGTATGGACTTATCAAAGTAAAACAGTTGGAACTACATCTCTACTATCTTCTTCATCTGTGAACAGCAATATTAGATGTATGCCGAGTTGTATCCTCATTGACTATGCTGACAAGACAATGTGTGCAACAGATTTGTTGAGTTACCAACAGGCATTTCACCATGTAAACCAGCTGTACATGATCCGCGTAATGCTCAATAGTTATCTCCAGCTCGTGTTGTGATCAAACCAGAAGATAGAATAGGAAATCCCATTTCTTAAGGAAAACGGAAATAACCTTATCCAACTGAATCAAGCAGTTTCAAGAGTGTTCAAGAACGTTGCATAACATTAAGTTGAAAAGGTAGCAAAAAAATATCAGAAAATTTAAACTCTCATATTAAATTTACAATCAAAATTATCCAGCAAGGCTCGACTATATAACCATGCTTTCATCTTGTAGTACACACATAGTTATTACATTAAACAATTGAATGTTCCATAATGAAAATGATTGGTTTAAAATGGACAAGAGTCTGAAAGTTGCAGGACGATTTTGTTTTTTCAAAATTAAGATATGCTCGAGTTTAACAGAATTTTTGGCATACTTAATCTACATTATATTTTGGCTATAATTCTACGTCAACTATCCCTTGGATATGTGACCAATGTGAAAGCATGCCGTTCATAAAGGATTCCTTGAAAGGTGCATAATGAGAGTTCTATAAGAAATGACAAACATGTGACAATCTACATGTGAACA
This sequence comes from Hanleya hanleyi, assembly GCA_036873755.1. NCBI lineage: Eukaryota > Metazoa > Mollusca > Polyplacophora > Lepidopleurida > Hanleyidae > Hanleya > Hanleya hanleyi. Next base: position 67,607 of record JAVTVY010028285.1, read on the forward strand.
ATAACCATGATCATGTGACAAACTTTTTTCGTAGTTGCGTACATATATGTAATTTGTTGCAATATGAATAAAACAATGGTTTCGTACATTCCACATTGGAATCATTCAAATATTTCATCCTTTTCCACCGGAATAAAACCTAGACTTCTCTATTCCCGGTGTTGTGAACGTGATATTTCAATGTTCCTTTGCTATCTTCACCATGGCTACGGATCACTTCCTTCCCAGTTCTGGCTGATTGCTTGGTTGACGATAAAACTTCCAAGGTTCTGGAGAAGCAAAACTTCACAGATAATACCAGGAATTTTCGTACCCAACAAGGGTCTGATGGTGCCATAATAGTCCCAAAGAACTGTACAGGAAAACACACGAGTGTGAAATGTGGCAGAGGTTTCTGAACCCCCTTTAATGAGGTTGTGAACCCCTTTTGACGAGATTGTTCACTCCCGTTGGCACATGCACCTGAATACAGTCAATGCCTAATCTATATATTGCTTTGCTTGTTGCAAATGTGGCTCATATTTACTCCCTTCTGTAAATCAATAAGTTTACTGGCATATGTCAAGAAACAAAATGTGGTTTGCATGAAGATTTTATTTCATTGGGATTTCACCTTGCAGGTTGTTCCAGTGCATGGTGTTCAACCTCAATTCTTCAGATGCTATGGGAACTGCAGTAAAGAACTCCTAGGAAATATACTGTAGTGTTTGTTCTCTCTGTGGTAAGCTTATGTAATTTCACACAAGCTTTATGTCAGTCTGCAGTGGTCCTAGCAATGAAGTCCTTGGAATTTCTATTCTCTCAGTGAGTCACTGTTTGATGTAGTTTGTAAGTATTGGTGAATTGTCGGTCACTAATGAATGGTTAATGGACCTCAGAGCTTTCTGCTCCCTTGCTCAGGTGGTTGACCGACTCTGACAGAGTACTGTGTGGTGTGCTATGCGCGGTGCCGTGCGAGACGGCGGGATGAGCCTCGATTGTGGTTGAGTGTACTCCCATTGCTGCGGCCGCCGCTGCTGCCGCTGGGTTGAATCCATATCCACCTGCTCCATTCAAAGCATCGCCTGGGTAACCAGTGGGCGGGAAGCCCGGGTATCTCACATTGGCTGCTGAAATGACATCATATAACATTCTAATTAACAAGCCTGACATTCAGAAAACCTGTCATACAGTCATTTTGGTGACACAAAAGAGTTGTCAACAAAGCTCATACAGCAGGATAAGTGAATATAAAACGCCAATCTGCAAATGTATTATATCATACCCCCTCTCATCACTTTTACCAATAAGATAGACTGCATATGTATGCCCATTAAGTATGAACAATTCAGTACACCGTGGGTGGATTAAGAATCATATTAGTTAATGACCATCACTGGCATGGACATGTATTTTGTTCTAACTTGGTTAAAACTGCTCGAAGACTTGATCAGACCACCTACCTGGGATAACACCTGAGGTAAAGTATTCCTTGTTGACACAGTTACGTAAACTGTCCGGTATTCGGCCTACAATGGCCCGGCGCACTTCTCCTGCCGCCATTTCCCGGAGCTCTGTCACGCTTTGTTCACTGTAGAATGAGGAGTGTGGCGTACAGATCAGGTTGGGACAGTCTTTCAAGGGACCTGAAAAAAAAGGCCAAGAAAATACATGTTATGAGCCGAAGCTAAGAGATCTCACAGATCAGCCTATAAATGTCATACCATGAAGCTATCCATTTACAGTGTAACTGTGGTACTTTCGCAAGTTTACGTCATATCCAAGATAATCTTCCAAATTATAGAATTTATACCCTGTTTCTTGTTTCACGACTTTAATTTTAACAATTTCAATGTTATTAATGTTAGTGTAGTGCACAGCACCACAAGCATATCAGAACTTGTGACGTTATAATGAAACGATAACCTCCATCAAAACACAACATTGTTTCAAAACTGTTCCATTCTCTGCATCGCCACGACATCCCGCAGATGGTGCAGGACGCTCGTAGTATGACGTCGTTAACGTCATCTCTGACTTTCAAAGGGGCAGTGCAGATTTTTCACCCAATGTGGAAAGCTGCCTTTGAATCCCCTTAGACAGAATACCAGTGAAATGTCGACGGAAACTTAACTACGTTTTGTTATTCACATCGTTATCTTGAATATGACACACACTTACACAAGTGCCACAGTTACACTTTAACATCACAGTTTGCTATACTGAAGCTAGGCTTGCTGTAATTTTGCTATAGCTCGCGTAGACGTAACCATCGCCAACCAGCTGGTGATGTCAGCAATGCATTCTTCTCAAAATAACTACTGAACATCTTCAGTGTGCTCTAATTCACCACTATTTCAAGCATAAAGCATATGAACTGATAAACAAATTTTGCCTGTGAGGAACCAGTCAGAAAATTGTGAACATCAGGGCTTCGTGTTTAGAATTTGTGCGCGAGCTAAAAATAGCTCACATCAAAATATTTAGGAGAGGGTATTTAAAAGTCAGGCGAGTGATTGCAATATAATACAATATAAAATGTGACAGTTCACGTGAGCTAAAAATCACTCTCGTGACATGAATTAATGCGAGTGTTTGTGTGCAGGTGAGCTATCACTCACGCTAAACACGAAGCCCTGGAACATGCAGGAAACTTGAGAGAGATAAGAGAGATATTTATTAATTCTTATTAACATAAGTAAACAGATATTTTGTGAACTGAATGTCATATGAAACTAGTATGTTGTGCTGAAATCACCCATATCAGACATTCTTTGCAATTGAACAGTTATTTCGAAGTATCAATCAAACTTCAACATTTGGGTCTATATAATAGTGTCTATAATCTCGGGTTACACGAGCATAACCTTTTCATTTTTATGTCTCTACAAGAATAAGGTAACGGTACTCACTATTTGCGAGGGAAAATGGCTCATTTTCATGGACATCCAGAGCAGATGCTCGTATGCGTCCATCCTTGAGAGCCGACGCGAGGGCATGCTCATCCACCAGACCACCACGTGCTGTGTTGATGAGGAAAGCACCTGGGGAGGGAATAATGCATTAACATTCGTACACTGCCACCCTGGACAGTGGCAATAGCACAGGCCATCCATATATTACCTTACACACTTATCAAAAATGCTCGTTTACGATAAAAATTTAAATGAGAGATGAGTGACCTGCTGTTTGGCTCCGGCGTACAATTCTGTTCGATACTCAAGAAAGGACCATTAACTCATTCGGTACCGTAAGCGCCATTCGGCGTCACAGATCTGGGCCTCCTCAACCCCATAGACGCCATATGGCGCAAAACATAACTGTCGTGGGAAAATAGAATTTTCATATCTAAGCATTGTCAAATGTAATTAAAGGCCTATATGTTTACGAAGCTTATTTTCTCACGTAACAATTTCCGAAATTTGGATTTGACTAACAGAAAAATTATTTCAAGATCGTTGTTTGAAAACGCAGATAAAAAATAAAATCACGAAAATTTCCAAATGAAGTCGGCCGTATACACTGCTGTTGGAATTCTTATTTTCCTGGTCTATTCAGGAAGAAATATCACGTAAACCATACATATATCGAATGATAAGATCGCTATCTATCCGATTATATATAAAGCATTTTAGTATTGAATGAAAAATATAACGAAATAAAACTATATTCCGAGAAGAGATCTGTGAGAAGATTGCGCAGTTTTGGTCGACATTTGCAAATGTTCAAATACTTTGAAGTGGCATCCGATTCCTTGAGAAATCTGACGAATTCACGAGATATTTTCTGTCAAATTTTCTGTCAAGGTACAGGTATATATCCATTGTTGAGAATTCCTACGATCGTATAAGTTTGGTAAATTTATTTCCCAAATATTCTGCTATTGTCCGACACCAACTTGTCATAATTTCGCTCCATCTTTTCTGTTTCGATTTCTCCCAACGAAACCCGCGGTGAAAGACGCAACCCGATTGGCTCACCTACGGGGCCGTACGTCACATGAACGCTCTTATCCAATCCACTTGCCCAAAGCAGCGGGCTTATCAGAAAGATCGTTTCTAAACATCCTTTTTCAATCCAATCAAATCTTTCGTTTCACCATCCGATAGTGAGTGTACTACGAGAAGAAAGCTGAATGAATGGGCTTTACAATGGTACGTCATTCATTGAAATCGGTTCAGGGAAACGGAGCATGGACGCGATTGAATCAGACGAGAAAAAAAAACAACTTCTACATTATTTTGCACGTAATATCATCACTATCAACGAAAATTTCTACCAGATCAAAACTTTAATTTATAAGTAATATGTGGATGAAATAAATTATGGAAATTATCATCTTTATCCAGGGAATGTATGTCTACAATCAGCTATAAATTTTACCAGCCAGAGATTACGTACATCTGAAACCAGACCATGACAATTTCGATGTTATTTTTGTTGAAGCATTTTTTCAAACAGATAAAACATGTTTTCATGAAGTTTGCATGCATAATTTCATGTATAATTATAAAAATATAAACACAAACACAATTTCTGATGTTTGTGTATTTCATGAAGATATAAAGTTTCAAATTTTATTCACTTTCATAAACAAAATATTTTTGAAATGAACTTTTGGTAGACAGTTTCTGTGATGGGTGTTCGTGCACTGCACGCATGGAGACTCAGCTGTGGAGCTACTGGTACTGAGGCCAGAAATGAAGCTCGGTACTGAATGAGTTATACTTCATGATAATTACCGGCAAAATGAAATCCAATGCCAAGTATCACTAGAAATATTCTCCCATAATACAAGCATAGGTGGGAATGGGAAAGTATGAATGAGAAATTTACGCAAGGAGCCACACTGCGGATCACGTGTCTATGTGCCAAGTCAATCCATTGTTCTCAAATTGGATCGGGAAATGAGGCATTTAGAACCTCCCCTCTTCCGATTTGGGTACGAGTAAGCATCAGGTAATATATGTATGGCCCTGTAGACAAACAGCCCCTCAGGTTCGCACTTACTTACTTCTACTTCACTAGTAGGAAAATGAAAACTTGTCAAAGATGACAAATTGAATTGCAATAGTCTGGAAGTAAACAAGTCAGTCTCCATCACTCCCCACCAATAATGTATCTAGACTGATTTACAGCTCATGGATTTCATCAACAAGAGAGACTTAATTCTATAGATCAATATATTTAACAAGAAAGAAACATCACCAAAAGCACACCAAATGTTCAAAAGTTAATAAGACTACAGTAAATATGACAAAGTAATACGGCAACCACCCCCGCCTGTGACATTGGCAAAAGTTAGGATTGAAATCAGAATGAAAGTTTTCGTTTACACAAAGGAACACACATGACAGACTGGGCAACACTGGGTCAGTACACAAATATGTATACTCCATACAGGCTAATAGTTTCAGTGTCAGGATAAGAAAGGAAGTGAGATACTGTACAGACCAACTTCTCTGCACGTGAACAGACATGTGGGCAAGCAGACAGACATGCAAATTGCCAGGGATTATGCCCTTCTACACCACGAGTCATCTTTTCATGACTACATGTACAACATTTTAACCCTGTTGTACTTGAAGTTTCCAAACCCTGAGTGTTAGGATACTCTCTTGGGCAGTCAAAACAGACACTTTCACCTGGTATCATGCTTGGTCAATATTCCCAGGTTTCACTTTTGTGCATGTTGCGTTTGTTCACTGGCTTCCAGGGAGGGAGGGAGGGAATTTGGCTTAATGTCACACTCAAGTTTGTTTCACTCATATGGTGACAGTCAGTTTGGTTGGTGGAGGAAGCCGGAGTACCCGGAAAGAACCACCGCCCTTCGGCAAGTAACTGACAAACTTTCACACATGGACCAGCTGGGCTCGAACCTGTGCCGGTTCAGCGGTGTGAGGCTAGCGGTCACCAGCGAAGCGCCTTAGACCACTCGGCCACCGAGGGCCCTCACTGGCTTCGATATCTATTTGACTCACTAATGTATCGACTTCTTCTGGAGCACATGGGTGACACATATCCGAACTTTCAGGAAGGATATTGCAAAATCATAATCCCCTTTTGAAGAGAGTTGGCAGGGCATAAATCTTAACATGATCACATCAATATCTCTTGAAGGCCAAAACAGACGGAAAACAATGGGGTAGTACATAGGGCTGTTCCATTTAAAAAGATGTACCCCCCCCCACCAAGGAAGGGAAACATTGTACACCCCCCAACCACCAATATATGCAAAATAATTCTCCTTGCCTCAACCAAGCACAGCAAATAAATGTCCAGTACAACCTGGGAGAGAAGCATTTTTTTTTCATCATAGCAGCCCACCCACCCACATTTTTTATTTGGAAGGGAAAAGGCACCCACCCATATTTGCCAGCCAGCTATTGCGCACGCACGGCTATTGTTCAAAATGTAAACATAAACAGTCCATGTGAGTATTCATTGATACAGGCCTATCGTCACACTTCCCCTTTGGATTTGCCCAGGACCACGTGGTGTCACGATGTACCGTTAATATTTTCAAGAACGCCGTTACAAGACATATTTGCAAGTGATTAGCATTTCGCGTTTGTTGAATACATATTGAATAAAATAATATCTCACCTTCGAAGGTTTGACCCTCCCAAGCCCTCCCGCCTCAACCATTCGCCAACAGATTTACAATCCCAGTCTGCCATTTTACCCTGAATTTTCAAGGCCGAACAGAAAACCACGGAAATATCCGAAAGGAGTAAAGGGAGACCATTCGGCCCGCGCCCGTTCTTTGTTTTCAAGGGAGACTACTCCAAACAGCCGGAAATCGTCAGAGCACAACAAAAATTATGGAGGACCGGATAAAGCTCGTTTTCCGCAAAATTTTCACATCAATTTCCATTAAAAAGGAATCTCTTTCCAAATAACAAAGTGCATATTGGTAAAAGAGGGCCCACCCATAGAAGCAATATTTGTACAGGCTTAAACAATCACCAAGAGAAGCAATTTATTACCTGGAGGGACCACCAAGAGATTTTTATTCTGGACAACCCCACCCACCAATATATTATTATTTTTTCCCCCTTCCTGGGGGGGTACATATTTTCAAATGGAACAGCCCATACACAATTATCATACGTACTACCATCGAGTACCAGCAGGACAAGATAGAGTACAATGCAGAGAATGGATAGCCAACTGAACATGCCCAAGGAGCTGAACCTATGAGAATTGAGAGCTAAAAGAACTAGACAACTGTAGAAGTCCATTCTATCCATCCAAGACTGCAAAAAAAGTATTGCTCTAAATGTTTGACATACCGGACAGAATTTATTATTAGCTTGGGCAGACAGATTGTGGGGGGGCGGCTTAATGTCACATTTCAAGTTTGTTTCACTCATATGGTGACAGTCAGTTTGGTTGGTGGAGGAAGCCGGCATACCCGGAGAGAACCACCGCCCGTCGGCAATTAACTGACAAACTTCCACACATGGACCAGCTGGGCTCGAACCTGTGTCGGTTCAGCGGTGTGAGGATAGCAGTCACCAGTGAAGCGCTTTAGAACACTCGGCCACCCCCGACAGACAGATGAGGGCCAATCTTTTTTGCATTGCCTACTTTTTTTTAGTCCGTACTTTCAGAATATATGGGGTTACAGGGTGTTGGAAATGAAGACAAGCGGATTATTTTTTACATCCTGTAAGGAAGGGTCTTCCGATGAAACCGTGCAATGTCAGACTAATCCAAGCAGTATGGATACTGGATGGACAGATCAATACACTTCTGGCAGCTATGCACCTCTTCAAGAAGGATTTACCTTCTTTTTACTGTGTTTACTTTATTCATGAAGGAAACTTGAAATAAACGCAAATTTTTTTTCAGCATGCGGGCTGGGCTCGAGAAAGGAAAAATCAACTTCGTTGAGCCCAAGAGGGTGTTGCTGAACAGTAAAACCGATGTTTATGTCAATAGTGCCACCTAGTGATGAACAAATTTCATGATAGTACACAATCAGGCAATATCCCCAGACTTTTGGCATGTAGAGCACAACCTTTGACCCATAACAGCTCAATTGTTGAGAAATCAGAGAATTTCAATTGTTTATATAATTGACGATTTGGCATGAAAGGGAAGTGAATTTTGCCATCGGGAATTCTATATCCATGCTTGGCAACCTGGAATACAACAATATACAACTTTTCACAGATTCAAAGATGTTTTTGGTATGCACTTAGTGTGCCCTTATGCCAGCAACAGCAAACCATTTTGATCCTTTCCTGCAAGATCATTATACCTGAAAATCCAATAGTTTGAGAGATATTCGCGTTTCAATTAGTGGCATCAGCAGATCTGGCAGAGGTGTTTCTCATGAATACATAAGTGCATCCACTTTGTGGAAATGCTCTAACTTGACCCTGCTGGGGTAGTAATGAAACAGAACAAAGTTCTGCAAAGATTGTGCTGATTGACTACACACTGCTAGACAGTAGATTCACAAATGGACAGTGTTGATTAACTCAAATCAGCTGAACAGTACTGATACTAGACACCGTACAGCCACAGAATTAGACTGTAAGGGACAGTGCTGAGGATAAATTAAACTTAGTTGGACAAGGTACTGATAAGGAACTAGAATGTTGACCACAGCACTAATTAAGACCATAGACGAGCTCAGGCATGCAGATTTCAACAGAGCCAATTTCTGGGTTTTGTGTTTACTCTATGAAATCACAAGATCGAAATGCAACTTCTGCCATTGATTGCCTAAACGAACACAAGAAGTCCACATCAGTTCATCATATGTATAAATAACAAGAGACCCAAAATTAGTCCTGATAAATCCTGAAACTTGCATATCTGAACTCAGTCGGAGGATTATTATTGAAGAAATGAACTATCCTGGGTAGTAGTAAGTGGACTGATCGAGTAGACAATAAGGCAGTTAGTTTAATGTGAGTTTGGGGCGTGAGTAACTTTCTGCTGGGTGACTATGACGGGAAGCACTGTGAGCTACCTTTTGGGTTTTTACCTGGCCTCATCTGTTTGATTGTGTAATCGTTTATCAGGTGATGGTTGTGCTCGTTCAGGTTACAGTGCAGAGTTACGCAGTCACTTTGAAATAACAGGTCCTGTAGTGTGTACACGCGTGTGATTCCTGAAAAAAAAACATGTACAAAACATGAATACTTGTCTTGAAACTCTTGGATAATTCACTCAAATTCCTCACCAAATTGCAAGAAATCCTTGCATCAGATACTGTACAAAAGTCTGGTCAAGTCCACTACTCTTCCAAAAGTTGGCAATATAAACCATACGAATAGCAGAAAGCAAATTCGCAGAAAGGTGACATATAGGTAATAATATCAAGTTACCACATTAAAATCAATCATACATACCTAGAGATTTCTCAATTCCATCTGGCAGGTAAGGATCATAGAATATAACATTGAAACCAAAAACTTTGGCTCTGAGAGCTACTGCTGTACCAACACGACCTGCCAAATAAAGAATACACTGGTTCACTCCGGATATCCTCATGATTACCATTTCAATCATTTTAGCCTTTCAACCTTTCTGCGGGTGCCAAGTATTTTTTAAAAAACAATTATACCCAGTAAAACTTTGAACAAAATATATTCGAGAAGCAAAGGAGGACATGCAAGTGAAGTAATTAATCATGCTAATCCATAAACAGGAATATAAATTCTCCTTTTCAGACTTCCATATAGTCAATGTAGAACATGTTGAAAATAAATTTCAAAATATATTTGAACTCATTTTTGATGTGTAAAGGGAAATAACTCTCAAGTTACCTAAGCCGACAATGCCCAAAGTGTCTCCACGGATTCTAGCTGAGCCTGTAGTTGCATCCCCTGTTTAGTTATGTTGCATAAATTAGGCTGAATAAAACTGATCTCTAGCTTCACAGGCACGTGTTTAAAAACAATGATGAGGGAGGCTATTTTATCTTTTCATTTATTTCTCTTTCACCAAGACCAAATATATTTAACTTTTCTGGCGCACAGATGCACAATTTGCATGAAACCAATAATGTTCTTTGGGTTATTTGAACAGCCTTCAACAATACTATTTCCTTCAAATAAAACAAGACACTCACTCAATGCCTAAGAACATTATCTTGGCAAAAAAAACAAACAACTTTTCTTCTTTCTTTTTTGCTGTGGGCAATAAAAATGGTTGATGCGACACAAACCTGATGTGGAGGTGCCTGCGTAGCTAGAAATGTATTTTATTCAGCCTCATGGAGGCCTGATTAGACAGTAACAGTAGTTTGTGATGCCACTTTTTTTGCATTTAGGTGTTTTAGAAAAAATTACTAAATCTTTCAGCAGTACCCATCAATTGAGACCAGTAACTTATTTGTCTACTCGTCTCATGCAAAAAGAACCTATTCGAGACAGATAGGCAGGTGATCATTTTAATCAGTCGCCAAGTGTACCCTATTTCTTCTAATTATTCGAACAGCATTTTTAGACTTAGCGGCAGATAAAGAAAACTTTGTGAACTGAGGCAAAATACTGTGACATGGGCAAGTTATTCATCCCAAGAGCTGAGAAGAAAGCCAGAGCAACTTGTAGAATGGGAGCAGAATTTCTCTCTGCAGATGCCTGAAATTTAGCTTTGCCGACAGAATAATTAGAAGAAATAGAGTAATTTTTTAATACAAGAGAAATACAAGAATAGACTCTCCTATTCAGAAGTAGAACCTGTTGCATATGACATTTATGATGAAGTTCAAAATTTGGAACTTTATTTGATGTGTAAAAGAAAGTATCTCAAGTTACCTAAGCCGACAATGCCCAAAGTGTCTCCACGGATTCTAGCTGAGCCTGTAGCTGCGTCTCTTAAATTTTCCGGGCCGCTGATCTTCTTGCCCTCGCGGACCTGATTAGCGAGCCAGTAAGTCCGTCTGTACAGGTTGAGTATGAGACACATGGTGGAGTCGGCCACCTCTTCCACGCCATAACCTGGCACATTGCACACAGCGATACCTGAAATGATCACATGATCAATGTCACAAGACAGGTTGAAAGACATATGTGGTTGAAAAAACAGATTGAGGAGACCTAGCTGTTGCTTGGTTCAACAAAGAGAGATTTAAATGTTTTTGTTTCTCGTATTTGCCAAGCAATTGCCTACCTAATTGTGAAAAATATAGGAACTATAGGAAGGCATGAGGTCATTGAAGGCATGAGAACATCCAGTCAAGGATAGAGTTACAGTTAACTGAAATATAATTTTTATTGAATAAGACTTCACTTAGGCCACTGGCAGTGATATTTGTGTTGGAGAAAACTCCAAGTTGTTATGTGCATATATGGTACAGGGGTTATTCTAGCCCAAAATTGTTCATAAACTCAATTTCAAAATTTTGAAAACTCAATTTTTTTTCGCGCCTATGGCGCGCAAAGAAATCTACAATACTCAATATTTTTGCCTTTTTCATCAAAAAAAATGATGAAACTCAATTTTTCCAACTTTTTCATCGCACCAATTACAGAACTGAGGTGGGTCATATGTTTGGTCATATGTTTACGACACTTCTTCAGAAACCATGATAGGTTGTTTAGCATGACCTCATGCTAATTAAAACATACATGCTAGATGCTATAATTATTAATTATTGAAGCTAAATTTTTTACCGTTAACAGAGAAGACTGATCGAATATACAACCTGGCAACATTCCTATTGTACAGATTTATACACTCTGAAATCTCTCATAAATATCGCCAGAAAAAAATATTTATGAAATAATTATTCTCTAAAGAGACATTTTAAGTTTGCTTTATTTTAATTGAAACATTATGTAAATAATTATGGTAGACAGTAAAACTCATATGCACACACATTGTGTAAACATAAATCAAGGGAAAAAACTCTTACTTGTGATCAATATTAAAGCTAACTGCAGAATTTATTACCCGAATTTTCAACATCAGGAGTCCCCTCTTATTGAAATCTTCTTTTATTTCTTTTACACTGATTGAAGATATGGATTCTCTGTCCATGGCGACGAATTTTGTATGTCCGTCGTCCTCAAGCTACGAGTATTGGTCGACAGTCTGTGTTGTTGTTGTTGTCGGGAGTGAAGACGTGAAGCGCTCGACCACTTCGCTCAAAAGCGTTTCATCCGATAAATGGATGGATAAATGAATTGGTTGACGAGTAAACAACTGATCCATAAACTAAAACCACGATGGCTTTGGTACGCAACCGTCAAAAGTGCCGGTGTTAAAACTTTACTGCCACGTGCTTGACACGAGGGATTCCTCGCTAGAAAAGGACTGTGCCTCGTTTTGAAATACGGCTTTCCCCAAGAATGTGAACTCTTCAGTCGCCTTCGCGCTGACTCGCGATGTGAAGGTTTATTCGTTTTACTTAGATTTGCTTACTTATTTCTTTTACGAATAATAACTACTGATAATTAAAATACATGCGGCATTATTTATTTCCAAAATATTGATGCGGGTGGGTCATGCGAAACAACCTATCAACTGACAACTGGTATGTTGTGGGAAAACTCAAAATTTTTTTCGTGGCAAAAATCGCAAAACTCAATTTTTTTTATCAAAACTCAATTTGAAATTTTTCTGCAAAACTCAATATATATTGTTTTTCATCGTGGTAACCACGATGAAAAAACGGCTAGAAAAACCCCTGATGGTAGGTCGAAAGTTTGCTTTATTTGGAATATCTGGATTTCTGTATAGCGTCACACATTCAGCAGTGAGGCTCTATATTTTAGCTAGGCCAAATATTCACTGAACAGAGAGAATCATATACACAGTTGCTTCATACTCACCAAGTTCTCCTGCAGCTTTTACATCCACATTATCATAGCCACTGCCAATCCGTACAATTACTCGCAAACTCTTAAACTTATCCAAGTCCTCTTTTGTCAGGGTAATAGTGTGCCACATCAAAGCACCAACTGCTTCGTTTAACACCTGAACGGAGGAAAAGGTCCGTCAGAGTTAGGAAGTATTTACATAGAAACACGAACATGTGATTCAAATATTGCAGGTTACTCAAATATCTTAGACAACAAGATTAGTTTGAAGGACTACACGAGTAGATTCCGCATGGGGGGTAAAGTATAATCATAAACTCACCAGTTACACACATAACCAGACATTTGCATTCACTAGTGTCAAACAGAAAAAATATGGGGTGAATTTGTTAGTTTAGGATTATAATTCAGCTCACAAAGTTTCATTTGTTGATGTGTGAACATTCTCCACACACCAGCAGTCGCATTACACAGGCCAAAGAACCTCCAAATATGTAACTGAATGTCACACAAATAATTTTAGAATGACCCATGACATGGAAGAATCGGTCTGGATTCACTTAAATTCGGATGAAAAGCAAATCGGTTCACAACTGTTATCAAAAGGAACCATTCTTCAATCATGCGCATTGACCACATCTACAATCTGATCAATATTACCTTTTCATGGATTTCTGATGTTGACTGAGCATCGCAGAAAGCCACAGTCGCTACGTCTTTGAGGATTGGCATTTCTACTGAGCAGTCTCGTCCATCCAGCAGTGCAATCAATGGCCGAGGGTGCATCGGGCCATTGGGAATGGGTCCACGAATAGACACTAAAATACACGAACAATAATGGTTCCATGAGAATTCACTGTGAAGTTATATTGTGGTCTAGAATACGTAAGGTGGACGTGACAGGTCACAGTTATCCATACCCCTGTCACACCTAATACAAAACTTTGGTAAGAGTGGCGCAAATTTCCAATGATGAATTCATCTTCATAAAAACAGTTAAGAGTCCATGTACAACTTTACAGTTTAATATATGAATCATCGAAGAATACACAGCTATACCATACACAGTGAAACCTGTGAATACTGCCATCTGGGTACAACAACCAACCTCTAAATACTGACATTATCCATGGTTCTCATACTTAAATTCAAAGTATTTCGAAACTTGATAAACAAGAACCCTGTCAAAACTGACACTATAATTTGGTCCCAAGCATGGTCAGTATACACAGGTTCATCGTATATCATAATATATGGAGGTGAACTTACTGGTTGGATTTTCTATCCTGGGTCTCTTGTTTGGTTGTGATGATTTGATATAGTCCATGTGCTGATCACAGCATGGAAGGACAGGGGGGTGGTTTATACAGGCAACCAGTCAGGGCCTCGCACAGTTCACCTCAACACAGAGTACACACCAGCAATTGGATAGAAGTCCTGAAAACCAGACAAAAAGAACAATGTCAATTTTATTTTAAAAAATGCAAAATAATTTCTGAAAGTTATCTCGCCCCTCTATGATCAATTAGAACTAGAATCCTCATCAATGAATGCTTTGGGGCAAATTCAAGAGAACATGTATTCATTTAATGCCGCTTCGAACAATTTTTAGTCATCTCATGATGGCGTCTACTTGTAACAGAGCAGCTCCAATGCTGCAGTTTTGCAGTGCTGCCTCAGCATGCTTGAACTTGAAGCAGTATGTCCAGGAAACTTGACCTGGCAAAATTAACATAATTTCCATTCAACACCATGTTAAAATTTGCTGAGGTGATTTAGTTTTACTGAGGCATTCGCGAGTCCTAAATCTGTGTTCTTACTGCGGAGTGCCAAGCGAGGAATCGACAAGTTCCACATTTAAAGTCTTCAGTAGGATTCAGCCTGAGATTGATCCCAGGACCTCCCGCTTGTGAGGCGGATGCTCTAACTACACCATTGCAGTGCAGTTCAGCAAGAAAGAGTCACACTATGCAGTTCTCACAAGTATGACAGATGCAGATTTGAAAGAAACAACAGGTATTTGGTTTAAGTAGGGTTTCATACAAATGTTATCATGAGAGGCAAGTGTAGTTGTTTAATCGGGTAAATATGACACGGTGCACCTACCAGTGGTGAGAAATACAAGAGTAGACTCTCCTATTCAGGGTCAGGGAGTCTCATACATCGCTAGACAGCAATGATCATCCTGGCCGGAAACCAGCTGTAAAATAGGAGAGGAGAACTTATTGGGGTATACACACACATATATACACTCCCATTTCTTCTAATCCAGCAGATATAGTCTCTGATTGATCAGCTCAAATCTCACTCCAAGCACAAATATTTGCTCATTAGCAGACTGGGACCTGGGTCACCAATGTACCTGCTGTCTGGCAATGAGCATTTCAACAGTTTATGGCAACAAACAAAAGTGAAGAAATATTTTGGATATCAAGATCTGCATCATATCATATCAGAAATATCATTTCTACATGTAGTTTCAAAGAAGACGACCCAAGAAGTTCAGTAAATTTGAACTCAAGTGCAGGAATTATCACAGTGAGTTCAAATTCATATCACCAAGTAACTTACAAGGTACATGGAGTGCCCAAGCTAAACTAAACCAAACCAAACCACATAATGATACATTTAGCATCTAGTTGTGTAAACCACATAGATGTACTGTACACTGATATGTATATACATGTAGGTCATAATGTTGGCAGACCTTTCAAAAGAATGCTGGTTGAAATATGAACCCATAATTACATGATATATATTATTACATGATGTTTAAGTTCCCAGCAAACAACATTCAAGTCCCCTGATTTTTTTAACCTGAATCATAAAATTCTAGCACACAAACAAACATATTGTAAAAATATTCGAAAAATTGCAATATAACAGCAAGCTATATGGTGAAGCTGCCCAAACAATTACATTCATCATGTATGTGTGAGTGAGTGAATAGAATTCAACGTCGCTTTCAACAATATTTCAGCTATAACACGATGAACCAACTAAGCACCACCCAGCCCAGTTGTGTTCCTGCTACTTCAAAGAGAACCATCCACCCTCCATCCACCCTATAAAACACTGAGGACAGCACACAAGACACAGACAGGACACTTACATGGTGCAATAAAGACAAGTGATATTACAGTGCTAGACATCACATTATCAAGTTCCTGCTGCTTCTCAGCAAAATGCATTGAAGCAACAGGAACCTGAACCCACCCAACCACCCGCTCATCATGTATGCTTTTGATCAATGTGAGAATTTTTAGTTTTGAAGATTACTGGGTGAAGACCCTTGTAAAAGTAAGACCATCTGTCAAGGAAATACAATTTAAGTTTTGAAGTTGTCCATCAAATAGTAGCCAAGATATGGTACAGACAAGGAATAATTGACTGATGAGATACATGTAAAAGGGCTGCAACTGGGTTGAAAATCACCGAGAGTCAAGAAAATATCATCAAATGACACTGAATGTGATTATGTCATGGTTTTATTGTACAATGCCAGGCTGCTGAGTAAACAAATAATACTAAAATCTACAATGTACCCACCCACCCAGGAGGTCCTGATAAATGGATGCTTTTTTGTGACTGACCTTGTAAACTTTTTGTCGTGTGGGTTTTTGATCTGGATCCCACACAAATAATCAATGAACTAAACGTTGAAACATATTCAATACCAGTACATTCCACTGGATTGTACATGTACAGGTACACATGGGAGCTGTTTCTCAAAATCCAAAATGATTGTGAGGCTAAAGTTTTGCCCCATCAGGACATCCTGACCCAGTACAAATGGATATGATCAGGGGAAATTCCTTAGCTGGGCCAGACCAGACCAACAGTGTACTGTGGAAACTGATCCTCTTGAATGGCTTTATCCTTATAGAATGTCCAAGTACTACAGGAAAAGTCAACACCACTGACCCAGTAACCTCCTCCTAACCTGTTACAGGGATATACAACAAACTATGTTCTTCCACAATACAAGTGTACATGTAGATCAGTCTACTTGGCATGCTCAATGATCTTCATAAAACAGGAATAATATTTTTTAGGTAAATAAACAAAATTATACAAAACTATACATTGTGCCTGTATCAAAGGGAGAAAAAACGTCTAATATCCCATAGCTACTGAGCAATATTGTGTTTAAAAATAATAAAAAAAATTCTCAAGGACATCTGTTGTTCTTAATAGTGTTTTGTACATGAGGTGCATATATGTAGATGTGAATGAAATATTAGATTTACACAGAAATAGTAATCAAACACACAATGATTTCCTGAAATTGTAATCTGTCTTTAGTTACCTAATAATAATTAATAAGATTGGATTTCATTCGCACTGTGTAAACTGTGTTTTCTGATCGATAATGCTGCACCTCACACATGGTACATGTAATTTGTGATCACGAAGCATGGCATGTGGGTTACACTTATAACAGTATACTCATTTATAATTCAGCAGTATTGTCAGGAGTAATATATACAAACAAAGATCTTTTTTTTGCATATCATATATGCATGTACAAAACATTTATTCTGTTTGTATCCTGCTTGTTGATGCAAATAGTGGCCTTGATAACAGTTAGGTTCACGCTACTAGATGTATAATAGTGAGTGTGAGCGAGTGATAATAATTTACATCACTTTCAACAAATATTTCAGTCAGATCACAACATTTAGAACATTTACTGTAGTACTTTGTAAAGTGCAAGATCATGAAAACAGGAGTTTGAAGTCCTGGATCTCTGCATAATAATAGTTATAACAGCTGAAACTGTCTAACAATGAACAAATCCACTATTAAATCATACTACAGCTAATCCCATAGATTTGAGTGTTGAGACCCAGCAGGCGTAACATTTACAACATGTAAGCAATCTCACACCAAGGCTTTTTATATATGACAGTAAAGGGCAGACAATCAAGTTGCCAATGAAACCAGTGCAGCATAATCACTGCATTAACATACATGTAACAAATACATACAAGGGTAGCAATAGTTATGGTAAATATTCTAATAATTTACTAACAACATTTTCAATCAACCCAAAATTATGGGTTAATTTCTCATCAGCCGTGCCAATGTATTAAGTTTGAAACCGCCATAAAGGTAAAATGCAACTGTTTCAGATTGAGCATGGGTCAAAACAGTAATCCCATTGTTCACTGGCACTGGCCTCCCATGATATGAACACATCATCGTGGTGATCGAACAGGGTGACGGGTGGCGTAAATGCCATAAAATTTTAATCAGGGCGATACAGATCTTTGGCGTTTGGTGCTAAAGCCCGGCGCACACGAGAGATATCAGCTGAGCTAACAGCCTCAATTGCCTGTCAGCTAAGGGGCTAGCTTTCGTGTGGTTTCAGCGCACACGGCGAGCAAAAGTTTCACGAAATTGATTTCAGTTCCCGCATAAGGTCTTCTTCAAGTCCATTTGAAGAGAAGTGCGTATGAATCGAGTGAAAATAACATGCGATTTATTGGCCGGTCCTGTAAAACTGCTGAGCTGTTGGCTTGCCCTCGCCGCACACGCTGAGGATTTGGCCTCGCGAGGCGAAATTATCAAACAAGTTTGATATTTTTTCCCAGGGCTTCGTGTTTAGCGCGAGTGATAGCTCACCTGCACGCAAACACTCGCGTAAATTCATGTCACGAGAGTGATTTTAGCTCACGTAAACGGTCACATTTCATATTGTATTATATTGCAATCACTCGCCTGACTTTTAAATATTTTGACGCGAGCTATTTTTAGCTCGCGCACTAATTCTAAACACGAAGCCGTGTTTTTTTCCAGCCTCACGAGGCCAAAAACTCACCAAAAACTGCCCGCACACGAGAGCTAGCCCCTGAGCTGACAGACAATTGAGGCCGACAATCGTGTGCGCCGGGCTTATACTCTGAGGGTGCATGTTAGACTCTCGCATGGGACTGGCTCATCCAGCAGGAGTACTTGTGCTTTTACCTAGAAAATGTCATCCTAAAAATAATTGGATATTAATGTTACTTTCTAAATGGCATTATTAAATACAGATCTTGTGGCTGCAGAGGCTATATATTCAGCTACTTAGACATGTAGCATATAGTCTGTAATGCAGGGTACATGATCTGATGACATCATTGCAATGCCCAGTTGCAGAAATTGTACTTCCTGTGATCACGAAGCTAGAAAATCTCATTACTAGTTTCATGCTGTGATTGAGATATCACAGAGTTTACCATACAATGGTGGGAAATTGCATTTATGGTGTGAATTAATTATTAGGTCATTTACACTACAGTACCATCCCTCAATACAAGACCATCATGCCAAAATCCATTAATATACATACATGTGCGTAGTGCATTATTCATTAAGCTTACACATGTTGTATGCAAGATCATGTGAATTACATGCACATGTACCTGTATTTTAATACGGCCATGTCCATAACAACACTTCCCCGATAAAATGTTCAAGCCTGATTAATATGGATAGACACAGGTTAAATGGATCAGATTCAGCTCAGTTGAGACAGGCATGGATGGATGTGGGAAAACAAAGCCAATGACAATCAACAGCTATCAATCTTACAGTGTGCTACATATAAGGCGGTCTGCTGGGGGTCGATTGGAATGGATTATTTGATAGGGCTGGTCTATGTGTGCATATCATGGGGGAGACCAGTGAACAATGGGATGACTGTGTCGATTCATGCTCAAGAATGCATAACAAAATCCCATTATGCCCAACCCTTAAGCTATTATACATGTACATGTTTGATTGTTCAGTATTAATTCAAGACTATAATACCTAGTACATGCAGTATCAAATTACAGAAGCACTGGAATGGAGAAATGTAAATAAACAAGAGGTGAACAAGTGGTAAATAATGTTTAGAATCAAGTTTCTCCAACACTGAGGAATTCTTGACCTGGGTAAACTATCTGTTCTCAGTGGTGTCCCATTTATCAATGTTGGTTTACACAAGCAATATTTATATAAAGCTTTGTATGTCAAACAACAGGGATCAATGTTGGCAATAATATGCATGTCAGGGACACGGATCTATGGGATCTATGCCTGTAACAAGTAATATACTAAATATTACAGTCATTCCACAGAAAGTGACGTCTTGCAACTGATGCATTTCACTTAATATAACATTTGCTCTGAAAGTGAAAAATTACTTCTTTTCAACATCCAATCTGATTATATAATTTTGTGATTGCCATTTTCTGTGTCGATTTTGGCCCAGTTAACCAGTCAATGGACAGAACCAGCAATTACAGTTTAATATCTTCTGGTTCTATTCTGCAAATCCAAGTATTCCATTCATATCCGAGATGCACGACTTTCACATTTCTACACTGGTTACCTCCCTTCCTTTCCCATCATGCTTTGATAGAAGGGGCTGTAACCCAGTCTACTCACAGGCACTTCCTGCAGGGCTTTAGATTACCCTTATTTGGGCACAACCTCTATTCGGCACAGCGAAAGTTTTAGGCAGGGAAACGTCCCCCGATTAAGTGAAAATACTTCAGTCTCTGAATTTTTTTTTTTTTTTTGTAAACCAAAAAAAAAAGTTCTAGTCGGGGCTGTTAGGGATATTTTGGTTCGCATTCTTCCAAAAGCACCCAATTTGGCCCATATGTCGCCCATACCATACTATTTCGATTTTTGATGGGCGCCAAGACGGGCGCCCCCTAGGGCCGCCATATTCGGCGAAATTCAATATGGTCGCCATCCTGGTTATAGTTGAATAACTAAGGGCTAGAAATGTGAATAATAGCACTTTTTAGTGGTTTTTGGGGTCGGAGAATCTGATTGTGATCTTATTTCAACGATTTTAGGTCAAGGTAACCTTTAAGTCACCCTAAAGAGCATTTTGGGGACAAATTCGCCATTATCAGTGATTTTGGGGCAAGATATATAAAATGCCTCATTGGTTTTCAGGTTTGAGTAACCCGAATCTGGCCTTATTTTGGCGATTCGGGGCAATATTTCATTTGAGAGTCGCGATAGAGGTCATCCGAGCCAGAGGTCAATTGTAGGTATAACACCAAAAGAACCACAAATAGTACCATAGAGGTTTGTGGCATTCTCCGATTCTGATCCTATTTTGAAGATTTGAGGTCAACCCATTTTGGGTCAAAGGTCAAAGATCAACAGTTACCACTAAGAACAATCGAACGAAGAGTATTCAGGAACAAATTAAATTAAAATACTCCGGAGATGACATCTGCTGACAAAATGCTATAACTATGCCGCTACGCCGCTATGTGTATTTAAATGTTAGAAATACAATACAAAGACCGCTTTAGCAACAATATACCAATAATTATTGTTCAGGGATTCATACACGTCAGTTCTACGTACCGAATTTCGGTTCGTAGATTGAGTTTTAAAACTCAATTTTTCAGATCAAAACTCAATTTTTTTGAGTAAAAAATCAAAAGTTTTCACCAAAATATTTATACTCAATTTGTGTGTTGGAAACTGAATTTTCAAGCTTCGGAAACTGAATTTTTAAGCTTCGTAAATTCGAAATTACAATACCCGGTTGTCGGGAAATCATCCCATGGTCGCGAAAGCACATGTGAATCTGTCGGCAGCAACAACAACGTCAAGTGCAAACTCCGTCAGCTGCTCTGAATTTACCTCGGACGACTTAGTCTGTTAACGGGATATATTCAGCCGAGACTAGTTTATCACACGTAATGTTAGTTACATCGACGTATAATTCCGTGGAAGAATCCCGAATACTTATGAACCGTAATTTCACTGAACAATCGACAAGTCGCCATTTTTTTTTTTTTTTGTTTCGTTTTCGTTCGACCGTTTCGTTCTCGTTCCTTCCAACGCAGGGAGATACAAACGATACTGAATAAAGACACGTTGTTTTCGTAGATTGTCAATCGTAAGCATTTCTTTGTATAATCTGTGTGGTCTGTCTTGAGAAAATAGTAATACTGTATCATTTTCAGTTTGGTAACGAAGATTGACACAACCGTACAGCGTGCGGATGACAAGGGAGTGAACTCTTCCTAGCGAGAGAGCAAGCAAGCGTTTTGAAGCGTTTCGTTGTTGTTTTTTCCTTCTTTTTTTTTTTGTTAACCATATTCTATCAAAATAATATCATCCTCAAGACTCCTATTATCTGTGTAACCCAATACAATCATCGTGTATATAAATAAAATATATACAATCATCGTTTTATAAACCAGTGTGATTTTTCATACTGGTGGTCATTTGTAATTGAATAATATCACAATAACTGGAACTTCACTTATGTCATCACAATATTTTTATATTTATTAATTCACTGCTTTTGTTAAATGTTTCCATAATTAAAATTATTTTTCTGTTAATGTTAAATTTTGGATAATCGTTTCTTCAAATTTAATTTTAGATCTAAATTAATAGATAAATGGGGTTTTTATGATATCAATATATATTTTTTTTATAATTACCACCTAACAAGTTGGGCCATATTTGTATACTGAAATAATTCAGACAGTCCTGTGTGGAAGTTGGAAAAAGGAATTCAAAGTTCTTTTATGTATTGTTGATTGATTGAGATATAACAGCTTTCAGAGAGGGAAATAGTTGACACTCCTCACTGCATGTATATGAGAACTACATGTACATGTATAAATGAAAACCAGTACCGGCAGCATTACAAAGTTTTACCTGATTACCTGAAGTATTACTCGTAAACAACTTGAATAAATCTAACATAATTTGTTCATGTATCCTGCCGGATACCTGAAAACATAATGATGGAAACGAGTAAACGCAATCAACGACACAAAATGGTTTTAATTACACAAAAGGTTAAAAAATACCTGAATTGGTAACAGTAGACAAGGTTCATAGAAAAAAATTATAATATACTCAACACTGGGGGAAAAAATGACCCTGGTTTGTAAAAAATTTATATACTCAATTTGAGGGATAAAAAATGCCGATAAATTTTATTTTAACTCAATTTGAGTAAAAAAAAACTCAATTTTCCAGATTTCGGTTCGTAAAATTTGGACTTCTATGAATCCCTGTTGTTATCTATACCTTCTGGCTTGCGCTATCAAGAAACTGTGAAGTCGGGTCGCACCCAGTAAAGCTGTGGAAGAGGGGTAGTGCCAAGG
Source organism: Hanleya hanleyi (assembly GCA_036873755.1). Taxonomy (NCBI): domain Eukaryota; kingdom Metazoa; phylum Mollusca; class Polyplacophora; order Lepidopleurida; family Hanleyidae; genus Hanleya; species Hanleya hanleyi. The sequence continues at coordinate 90,507 of JAVTVY010028285.1, forward strand.
ATTTGACGGACCGAGATCGGAACAAACGGTATGGACTGAATGTCACAATATTTCTTTCCAGTACCGAAGTCCACCAAGAGTTCCGATAGACCGAGGGTCTTTAAAGACCGGACATCGCTGTCCATCGTGCGAACATAGGCTGTTGTATGACCCTTCTCCGTGGCATGTGCTAGATGCAGGAGGACCCTAGTGTTCGCCTCGGAATGGTTGCACGGTTGAAATATTTTGAGGTCATAACGCCTGTTGAAGAACACGGACTCAAAACGGGTACACAGAAGGAGCTTTCCGCTCATGTTAGTCTTGGACATCTGTGTGCTGATGAATGAGAACGGCTCCTTTTTGTTAACATCTTTTAATAAGCCGCTGATCCATTCATACTTCGGGATTTTAGGGGTTCAGGAAAAAGTATTGTGGCATTCCAGTCCAAACCATCTGTTCCGATTTTGGTCCGTCAAACTCCGTGGCACTACCTCTCTTTCACAGCTTAACGGGGTGCAAGACGACTTCACAGTTTCTTGGATGTGGCAAAAAGACCGCCTGGGCAGCCTGTAAAGCATATCGGACCCCACCGACACACTAGTTGCTCTCACGCATGATCCTGACACTCTCGAGTCCGTGCATATGGAGCTTATAGAACGCTTCATCGTACTCATGTACAGCAAGGGATGTGATGCAGCCGGTGTCAATGAGGCCAAGCATCACCTCTTCACTACTGCAACCAGATCGCTGGAAAACATCCCACCTCCCAAGCCGCGCTTTTGCAGCATGTGAAGCGAGCGCTGCTGCAAGCGAGTTTCTACTGGAGTCGCTTCACTCCAGCAGGGAATCCCTGACTTCAGTGAGTGGAGCTGGCACAAAGATTGCACCAGTACATGGCAACCGCTATGGACCACTCTCAGCGACACTTCTATGGCATATGCCATTCTCATGCACTGAGGCGGACTCAAGGCATGCACGGGAAGGTGCAAATGCAACTGTGCCGATGTCCGATACATGACCCTCTGCAAATGCGAAGGCGGGTGCGTTAATAACTTGGGCGATGATGACAAGTATTATTTATTGCTGGCATCATAGAGCGCAAGCCAGAATGCATAGGTAGTAAAAGTAATCATTGGTATACTGTTGCTTAAGCGGTCTTTGTTTTGTATTTTGAACATTTAAATGCACGTAGCGGCATAGTTATAGCATTTTGTCAGCAGATGTCATCTCTGAAGTATTTTAGTAACATTTGTTCCTGAATAATCTTCTTTCGATTGTTTTTAGTTGCAACTGTTGATCTTTGACCTTTAATTCTCAAATGAGGTGACCATGACCTCAAATCGTCAAAATAAGGTCAGAATCTAATTCTCCGATGCCGCAAAGCCCTATGGTATTATTTGTGATTCTAGCCCTTTTGATGTTTCCTATAATTGACCTCCGGTTGACCTCTGTTTCGGGGGACATCTGTCATGAACCTCACATGCAATATTGCCTCAAATTGTCAAGATATGGCCAGATTCGGGTTACTCAACCCCGAAAATCGATAAAATGAGTTAGTTTGTATATCTCGACTAAACACCACTAAAAATGACAAATTTGACCCAAAAATGACCTTTAGGGTGACCTTGACCTCAAATCGTTGAAATAAGATCAGAATCAGATTTCCCGACTCCGATAACCACTAATAAGTTGTATTATCCATGATTCTAGCCATTTTATTGACTGACCTCTAACCCGGGTGGTGGCCATAATGAATTTCGCCAATATGGCGGCCCCAGGGGGCGACTACCTTGGCGCCCGTCAAAAATCGAAAAGGTATTGTATGGGCGACATATGGGCCAAATTTGGTGCTTTTGGAAGAATCTGAACAGCCCCGACTATTCCTGAATTCTGGCGAAATAGGTAGACTTTTTGACTCAAATATGAGAATTAACTGATGAGGAATCTCCATGAACATAGCTTAAAGTGATCGTAAACCCTCGAGTAAAGTTTTCATCAAATGAAAGACCATTGCAAACAGTGTCGGAAAATATTTATTGTAATTTTTTACGATTTTATTACACAGAGTAAACTGCAAATAAAGCATGGTATTCTATCGTTCCAATGTGCAAGTTTCACCAAAATCGGGGAAATTAAATGCAAGATTCAAATTGACTTGACACTTATGAGTTACCATCTCCCAGATTTTGGTGAAACATGCACATTGGTATGAGGCGCCGTTTGTGACAATATTGTCAACGACAAATATATAGAGTTAAAACCAAAATATAAAGTCGCCGTTTGTGAAAATATTGTCAAACACAAATATATAGTTAAAACCTTTGTAAATATATATGAAACGAAATAAATAGGGCCTATATATAAAGTTATTTATTTTTTATTTTTATGAATATTTTTTAACATAAATAATGATAGGAAGTTAAGACGTTAAATTTAACGTAAATATAAAGTACACGAACAAACTTAAATAAAGTGTACATGTAAACGCAATCGATGTGCGCGCGAGTGATACTGGTTAATCAAAACTGCAACTGGGTTCTGAAGCGAAACTATCACAGCGGTGAAAGCCACTCGCATGTCACAGATGTGGCGAATCAAACAATAAGATCACGTACCTGAACATAGTTCAGCTCACTGCCATTATGATTTAGTAGAGGCCTATTCCAATTTTCAACAATTACTGTTATCATTTACAATCGTACTTCAGAGTTATCACATCAATTAGATATAAGTACATCTACTTATAAATCAACATAAGATATCCTAGCCTGCAGCCAATATCATGGCCTGTCCCTTTGATGTTCAATCCACGATTCCGCCGGCCAAGTCGCTGGTTGCTATTTGCCGCATAAAAACATCAACAGAAGTTGAAATAAAACATGCGCAGTAACGATGTATTAATTATGCGCAACACAAATATTAGGCAATTTGAAATCATACTGAATATGAGCATATTTTATTGATCAGAATATGACCATTCATAGCTTAGTTATAGGATTTGTAATTATATTGTCGTTTTTGTATATTTTATCGTTTTTCGATAATTTCCGCATTTCCAAACAAGACGAAAATTTGTACTTGGTATAAGTACAGCGAATGTGGAAACTAATGGCTCATGAAGAATATTAGATTGGCCTTTTTTCACTTTTGCGCTGCCTCGAAGCTGTTACTAGTAACTAAGGAATCAGTCGAAGCCGTTTTACCCCTGCGTGCTAATCGCTAATTGATCTTCAATACGCGAGGGGTTCTTGACGGGCATCGGTATTAACCCTATTATATACGCTGACGAGTGAGTGAGTGAATAGGGTTTAACGTCGCTTTCAGCATTTCTTCAGCTATATCACGACGGGGAATTGAAGGGAGGTGAGTGGGAGGGGTGTGGTTAACTACTTGTAACCGAGCAGATCTAATGCTGCCATTTTGTACTGCTGTTCCACCGAAATATCATGCCGTAGGCAAACATGACACCCCACTCGGTCACATTATACTGACACCGTCCTTGTTCTATCCTCTTAATACTGAGCGTAAGCGAGGAAGCAACAAGTTCCATTTTCCAAGTCTTTGGTATGACCCGGCCAGGGATTGAACCCAGTACCTAGCGCTTACGAATATCAACAGTTTATTTTATTCTAATTACGTTATACTAACTTAAAACCTAAAACGTTTGAGATCAAGTAAGCGTATCATGCTATAATAAATGATCTCGATAATGAAAACGAGGAACGGTGAACGCAACAGTACAATCCACACTGGTGGTTCCCATAGTATACGCCATGGTTCTTTCATAATTTGAGAGCGCTACGTTTGATGATACAAGCATAGTGCAACCGGTTCCTCATGAGCCATTAGTTTCCACATTCGCTGTACTTATACCAAGTTCCCTGCAAATTTTCGTCTTGTTTGGAAATTCAGAAATTATCGAAAAACGATAAAATATACAAAACGACAATATAATTCCAATTCCTATAACTAAGCTATGAATGATCATATTCTGATCAATGAAATATGCTCATATTCAATGTGATTTCAAATTGCCTAATACTTGTGTTGCGCATAATTAATACATCGTTATTGCGCATGTTTTATTTCAACTTCTGTTGATGTTTTTATGCGGCAAATAGCAACCAGCGACTTGGCCGGCGGAATCGTGGATTGAACATCAAAGGGACAGGCCATGATATTGGCTGCAGGCTAGGATAGCTTATGTTGATTTATAAGTAGATGTACTTATATCTAATTGATGTGATAACTCTGAAGTACGATTGTAAACGATAACAGTAATTGTTGAAAATTGGAATAGGCCTCTACTAAATCATAATGGCAGTGAGCTGAACTATGTTCAGGTACGTGATCTTATTGTTCGATTCGCCACATCTGTGACATGCGAGTGGCTTTCACCGCTGTCATAGTTTCGCTTCAGAACCCAGTTGCAGTTTTGATTAACCAGTATCACTCGCGCGCACATCGATTGCGTTTACATGTACACTTTATTTAAGTTTGTTCGTGTACTTTATATTTACGTTAAATTTAACGTCTTAACTTCCTGTCGTTATTTATGTTAAAAAAATATTTATAAAAATAAAAAAAAAATAAAAACTTTATAGGCCCGATTTATTTCGTTTTATATATATTTACAAAGGTTTTAACTATATATTTGTGTTTGACAATATTTTCACAAACGGCGACTTTATATTTTGGTTTTAACTCTATATATTTGTGTTTGACAATATTTTCACAAACGGCGACTTTATATTTTGGTTTTAACTCTATATATTTGTCGTTGACAATATTGTCACAAACGGCGCCTCATACATTGCAACAGTAAGTCTGTGTTGAAACTCAAAGTATACACACCTTAAGCTTGAATCAAGCATTGGAAAGTGCATACACAGTTTGAAATATATGTATTAAGGCAGTGTGACGTCACTGGACCTAAGACACCATAGAATACCATGCTTTATTTGCAGTTTCCTCTGTGTAATAAAATCGTAAAAAATTACAATAAATATTTTCCGACACTGTTTGCGATGGTCTTTCATTTGATGGAAACTTTACTCAAGGGTTTACGATCACTTTAACATTGATTCTCTTTTTTTTTATTCAATTCAAATAATTTTCCAGCTCTAAATTTGAATCAGTTCCAAAATACACCAACATGAACATGCAGACACACCGTAATTATTGTCTAATAACTTAGCACTTGCGAATTTCATCTAAATCACATCAAATTAGAAAAGTAAAATCTTATAACTCCCAATATAAATCAGTTCTACAACAGACCAAATTTCCTCTCTGGTGTGTACATGGTGGTATGGTACTACAAAGCCCACTACATCTTCTCCATAATGATATGGTTCCAACATGATCATGGTGGACCAGTACTTTATGATGTGCAATACAAAATCGTAAAAATATATCAATGTTTTCCATTCAGGGCCACAATCCTCCATTATATCTTTCTCATGTATGATCACATCTATATTAGCATTTCACCACAGTAAAATGATGCATTTCGATGCAACGCATTACAAATTTACAGGGGTGTGTGTGTTTGGGGGGGAGGTCACATGCAAAATATCAGAACTTCAGAAACACAATTTAACATAATCCACTCAATGTGTAGCATGTCTCATTAACAGTTACAGGATTTTACAGCATCTACTACTCCATCTACAGCATGTCTTGGTTTGACAAATACAGAATTTCATGTTGATCACTCACTCTTTAGCAGTTATTGCTCTAACACGTTACAGATTCAGAATTTTGCAGTGTTCATTTGGTACAGCATTTCTTGGTTAAATAGATGCAGAATTTTACATTGCCCACCCAATCCAGAACATTTCTTGGTACAGAATTTCAAGTTACCATTTTTTGGTTTGACAAATGCAGATTATATTGCCTATTTTGGCTTAGCATTTCTTTGTTTAAATGACAGAGTGAATATGATTTAATGACACTATTTCAGTCATGTCAAGACATTTGGTTCCTATTTTGTTTAATTCAGGGCTTGTTTTTTCACGAGAATCCGATTCCCGTCAACACTCCCGCAAAATAATCTGCAGGAATACAACAGATTCTCGTAAAATTGTAGTAATCTGTATTGAAATGATAGCATTGGATTCCCGTGGATTCCCATAGAGCTAGATTGCGAGAATCTATTTGGATTCCCGTGAATTTTGACGAAAAACAAGGCCTGTAATTGATACAGAATTATATGTTGTCATTACCAACTCACCGTATCACTGTCCCACCTTTCTTGGTTCAAAAGATAGGTACAAAATTTTACATTGCTCACTCACTCAAACGGAAGTCATGAAGGGCAGTCTGCGGTCACAGTGAGCTACAAATGCCTTCTAGTTGCTCGATGTTATGTTAGAGATGCTACATGTAATCCCCATTTTCCTCACAGCATACTTGTGGGTCATAAATTTCCTATCCTGTCTATGCCAACAGCATAGGAAATATGTTTAACCATTGATAATTGTATTATTATTGGAATGCAATTGCCATAAATCATCAATGTGATTGTAAGAATAAGGAATAGTAGGATAATTTGGTGCATATTCGCACCAGTTGTCAATAGTTAAAATTGAGGGAATAGGGATTCACCTCAAGACCAGATCATGTATGCCTTCCCACCATGGCCCATGACATGGGGGCTGTAGCTCACTGATTTGCTTGGACAATATTTATTTCTCGATAATGAAATTCCAGGATATGTCTGGTCCGTGGTATCAGTAACTTTCTCTGGAATATCCCCGTCTTGTTGTTAACATCATTGTTCCGGATATTTATGTGACTCAATTTGCCCATCTTCAATTTCTATGCTCAAACTAACCTTGGTAGATTACCTCAGCAGTTGTATAAAGGGAGGTTGTAAAATATAAATAGACAAGACCTCACTGACATCTAATCCATATGGAATTCCAAATGTGTCATGTGTCATTGGCTGAGTGACCTATATTTCAAGTCACCTCTGGCCTACCGCCATAATATAGACAAGAAACGCCATCGACCTATAATCCAGTTGGATTTCCAAATGTGTCATGTGTCATTATCTGAGAGACCAAAATATCGGGTAACCCCTAGCCTACCACCATAATATGAGATAAAGTCTTCCAACAAACAAGTGGAATGTAACCCCTAGCCTACCACCATAATATGAGATAAAGTCTTCCAACAAACAAGTGGAATGTAAGTTCTAATTGTTTCGTAAATAAAATGTACACCTCAGATTTTGAAGATTAAATGTGATCTAATATACCAAGGCTGGTTAGAAGTCATCTTCATAAACAAGAAATCATCTCTGTTTACACTTGATGGTTTGGGCCACCCAAAGCATTCAAAATCCAAGGTGTAAATTTCATCCACAAATCACAGATGAGCCAATCAGATTATCACAACATACCCAACGACTGTGTGTAGAGAGATGTATTCACTCCGTGGTTAAGTTATGATTATTATGGGGCGATAGGTGTGGCCAGATACGTATGACGGTCAACCAATGGCCCACTCATACAGCCGATTTCGAGATTCAAATGGATTAGAGATCAGCATTTCACGCCCATTTACAAATTCTTTTGAACACAAATCTGTGGGCCGATATATCAAGCCTAATTCGAAGTGTGAACCGAGTAGTCAACTTGAGTATGTGAAGATGGCTAGAAGTGTCCAACGTATAAATTGACTTTGTTAGCTAACATTAACTTGGCAGGCATTGACAAACTTCTGCCTGGTGATGGCAAAAACTGTATTCCCAGATCTAGTACCTGCTCTCAATAGCATACATGATGAAGAATTGACACCTCTAGAACTGTACAGTGTCGTCAAGAGTCAAAATAAAACTCTACTTGTCCAACTTCACTGTTCCATTCAGCAATGCTCGATAGAGCTAAAATTATTATGATTACAGGAAGTACATAATAACACAGATCTGACAGGAGATTAGCTTTAAAAACATGAAACTGGTACATGCAGGATAACAGAACTTTGTGTCTAAGTATATTAGTTGGCAATGTTCAACATCAATGTATAGGGCTCAATAAGGGTTTAACCACTGCAGCTATTTCCTAAACTATTTTAATTATTCCAGTTATTCGCAAGGTGAAGGAAAGTAATTAGATGAATCAGAGTAAGTTTTGTCCAAAAATACATAATCGCAATACGGATTTCTCTAAACAAAACTAGGCCATTATATTTCAATACCAAGATGGCATATTGGTAAGTGTGCGCGTGGCAGATAGGATTGGCCAGACTAGAGACAATGTAATCCTATATTTAATTATAGTTGTTTGTTTGAGGTAACAGACCCTGGTCAGTGAGATTGGGTCGGTCGGTCAGAAAAAGTTTTTTCATTTTTTTATATTTTTTATTGCTGAAAAGTCAGTTTAGTTCCAACTAGCAAAAAATTTATAAATCAATTCTTCCTCATAGTTATTGAATAAAGGGTACTTTTTGGTATGACTGCTAATTATATATTCAGCAGAAATTTATCCCCAAATATCATGACAAGAATGCAACCATTCGTTTTTGAGGCGAGCGATCGCTCGCGCGCACCATCGCTCGCCTAATTTCATTTCAAGGCGCGCGATTGATCGCGCACCTAGAGAAGTCCTGCCCCCAAAAAACCCAATGCATATTTTTTAAAAATACAAGTCGATAATTCATCACGCGTTCACGAAACGAAAATAGGAACTCTTCTGTGTTCGGCGGTACATTTGTTGACAATTTGGGGAAATACAAAATCGTAATCCTAGCTGCGAAGTCAGAGAGTCCGATCGTCCCTTTGATGTGATGTTTGAAGTATATGTTAAATATATCGCCAACGACTATTCAAATATATTGTTTTCGAAAGCGCTAATATATATCCATGAATATATCCCTCTGTTCGATAAAACCTAGCGGCGAAATCATAGCAGAACCAGAAAGATTATTCCGTACTAAGACATGTAAGATCCGAGTAAATTTTTGTCATACCCGCCGGTGTTAGCAGCCGCCATGTTTTTATTTGCGTGCATAAAAGCAGGCCTTGTTTTTCGTCAAAATTCATGGGAATCCAAACAGATTCTCGCAACCCAGGAATCCACTGCTATCATTTCTATACAGATTCCCGCAAACTATTTTGCGGGAGTGCGGACGGAAATCGATTCCCGGATAATTTCCTGTGGAAAAACAAGCCCTGGCATTGCAATGAAATAACGAAATGAACTTTTAATACACTGTTTGAAACAAACGTCACGACCGAAAGAATTCTTTTGAGGTATTCATTTTGCACAAGTTTTGATTTGATCTTAATATTATCAGACTTGGTATTCAAAAGGAAGTTGTCGTCCATAAAGAATTTCTGAAGAAAATCAATTCATATCCGAGGTTCCGTCTGGAAAATGCTGTATCAAATAAACAAGCTCTGTAAAGTTTTGCTGCTGTGGAATTTATTTGTCATAATAGCACAAAGCATGACTGGACAGACAGTGTAGACAAGGGGGCACATGTCTCTTGTATATAACTTCAGATAATTGCAATTGGGATCTCCATGAACTTAAAAAAAACCCCATTAAATGAGGACAAAAAGGTAAGGGAGAATTTGCAGATTTATTTGCTGGAAATGGCTCAGAATGCATCTCCAGCAATCTAGGCCCTCCGGGCTTCCGGGGCCTAGGCGGCCCCTGGATCCCGGCCTGAAGTCCAAGGATAGTAATTTCAGGAGTGTGATCACTCGCCTAAGACATTTTAGGAGTGTGATTTATAGCACTCCTCTGATTTACAGAAACAAAAGACTGAAGAATGCCGCAAGAACCAAAGAGGAGCGTAACTTTTCATTGATATTGTTGTCAGATTGACATGCCGCCGGCTGGCCCAACATTGTCGTCTTCGCATAGATAGCCACCTCTCTTCCCTGAATATTTCTGGGGATTACAGCCAATAGGACTAAGGTATGAGTTATCTCCACATAACTTGGTATCAGATCAACAATGAATGATGAATATAAATATATTCACAAAAAAACGTGATCAAATATCACCAGCCATGCACGGTCATAATCGCTGCCACGATGATCGTGCATCAGCAAAGAGACAAACAGAACCGTACTGCAATCGTGCTTAACGAGTTCACCCCATTGGCAACCTTAGTTGAATCTTATTCCTTTCTCGTTTATTCGGCACAGTGCCCCTTTATATGGTTTTCTTTTTCTGACAAATTTTTCCTGAGAATGTTTTGTCCAATGTTTCAACCTGATAGTTCTAATGGGTGTTGATTGTTAATCTTTTGATTGAATACTATAGCATTTAACATAGAATGCATGACGTATGAGGCCATTGTCACTTGAGTGATTGTTTAGCATGACCTTGATTTTTTAAATACACATGATAGAGGCTATAATTATTTATTAATAATTATTAAATTGCAAACCAATTGTATACGAATAAGAAGAAAATGAGTAACTTTTACTCATGAAGAAGATGTAAATCCCTTATCTATTTTAATTATTTGCACTCAAAATAAAGATGAGGGCTGGTCATGCTAAACAACCAATCAAATGACAATGGACGACTGAAGTTGGCATGGCTTTCGTGTATGACCTCCAATTCACTTGATAACCCACTCCCAAATCATTCCCAGTTCTGAGTCAGTCTAGATTTGTGGCTTAGTTAGGATGTGATACGTGGAGAGGAAGAAGTCAAGATTGCATGACTGAAAAATTTAATCATCTTTCAAAAAATAAAGTTCCGCTGAACATTTGTTCATAGGGAGAAAACTTCGCTTGTATTTCAGCCTATGTCGAGCTGGCGAAGATTTGTGTGCTGTTGCTATGTGTGGGTTAAGTTAGTCGGTCTGATCCATGAAAACGAAGAGAAAATTACTTAAGTTTTTAGATACAAATTGAGTAAACACAAACAACTTGCCACTCAAAACAAAGTCAATACCATTCTTGGAATTAGTTTTGTTTTTATGCACAATTAGTCCATTTCAGATCCTATTTCCGAATCACATTCGGTGCCATTTAGAGATACATTTCGGATATTCCATAACTTCCATTTACAGAATGGTCAGAATACTGAATGTGGTACTGGTACAAATTTTCATTTATGAACCATGATTCATAGAGGGCTATTTGTCCATTTTCAGTAACTATTTCGTGCCTGTGAAGATGCTGTTAAACATGGCCATGGGTGAATCTTAAAAATGGTGGTGTTGTTGTTGTTCGTGAAATGCACAAAATAAAAAATATATATTCAAGTCATCGGTGATTGTTCATGCACTGCTGTAGGATATATACAATCAGAAATGAAAATAGTGTTGAAGTAGTAATGACTAATGAGTAGAAGAGGCAATATGACATCATTACTAATGACCATTGATTAATGATTCATGATCGGATTTGAACAAGCAATCATTTGATATGCTCACCTTTGGAAACCAGACAAAGGCGGACCGCGTCGCCAAGTTCCTTCTGCAAATTGACCCCACCTACCGCAATTTTTCAAACCTTTAACTTCTCTTTGTGTTATTAGGTTAAATAAAACTGTTACCAATCTGTCTGCAGCGTGTGTGCATCCAATTTCAATCAATAACCGAAACAATAATAAAATTTGTCGCACTACCATGCGAAATCTATAGATTCCACACTGCAGTTTTGCAGCAGCGCACTGACGAGATCTCGCGAAATCTCGTTCAGCAGTATTTTAAGTTAAATTTCCATAATCATCAAATATTTGCTCGTATGTTGCTTTGAAATTGCCCTATTTACAAAAAATGTACTGATTAAAACTATAACATTATAACAAAAGATCGAAATTTATTATTCAAGAGAGAAAAATGATGGCTACAACAACAACAAACATGGCGGACGTGAAGTCACTGGAGCATCCGACTTTGAAGGTGAAAACTGACAGATATCATGATCTACGTCTCTGCACTGAAGCCCTAGGCCTTTTAACTTGAACCCACGGAGAGTTAAATGGTCATGAAGTAAAGAGAAAGTCCCCCAATGTCATTTCCCGCAAATATTTATGTGAATGTCATTACAATGAACAATTTTGTAGAAACCAGTCGACCAATCATGCAAATTAGTAGGGCAACAACAACATGGGAGAGGGTGGGGGGGGGGGAGATGCGACAGCACCAGTGATCAATACCCATCGATTAAGAGTGGATTACAGATAAAGAACTACGACAGCAACATACCTGTCACAACTTCAAATAAATGAAAATTTAATTCCATCATAATGACAGAGAAGAAAATTATTTTGTGATAATTATTTCTCAATTCTTTCCTCTGAAGAATTAATAACAATTACATCAGCAATATGGATTATGTGTTTTTTCCAGTAAAGGGCTGAACAGATTGGGACAACAGTAGGGCACAACCACAGTCACTAGTCCAAAGATGATACAGCCCCAAAACTGCACTTTTCGATTTTCCCTTTTTGTCTCAATCTGTTACACCTTTAGCACAATTTTGAGAATGGTGTCGCACGTGAGAAGACCGGGGATTTAGCTTTCTGTGTTCGAATTATCAAAATAATGCAAAGATTAAATTGCATATTTTTCTAGCAAGAAAGACAGTTAGTTACAAGGCTGATCATTTACCTTAATTCTAACAAGCCTTCCACTAAAGTTGTCATAATTCCTACAAAGTTTTCACAAAGTGTGTTTCTCTTCGAAATTTCAGCATGGACAAGACGAGAAAATAGTACTGCCCTCATGATAAACCCTCAATGCACTGTATGTATAATCCAAAATTGGTACATTTCCGGGATTCCCCTGTTGTCTCATGTTATCGCATGACCAAACGATGAGGGTCACCACTCAGGGGGTACCGTACCGACATTATCCCCACCCCACATTTTCCCCAACGACATTTTTCCCACCCTTATATTATGAAATGTTGATCCTTTCGCGCATCATGTAAATTTGATGAAAGAAAAAGAAACAAAACGAAAGCAAAAATGTTGCTGTTGTAATATAAAACTAGGACTATACGTGTGATGTTCGAAGACTTCAAAGGCTGAGTGAAAAATGGCAGGCCTCAATTTAAGGAGTGCTGATGGTAACCTCTCAACAGGTTACCATGAAATCTACACTGGTAACCTATGGCAACCTATTGCATAATTATTAACCTATTATCATATTATTAGTCAAAATTATGGGGACCTGAAAATAGGTTACCACTATTTTTCATATGGCAACCTCCAGGCAACCTGAAAACAGGTTACCACCTTAAATTGAGGCCTGCAATGGGAAAGTGAATTGTTTTTTTTTTAAATGAAAATATGAAAGACAGTTAACATCAATGATTTAAGTTTTATTGAGTAATTACAAAAACCATTTGTTTTAATAGAATATGTCTAGTATATAAATGAAAAAAGAACAGCTTCTGTTGTTTCTTTCACAACTGGAAAGGCCATATTCAACATTTTGCTGTCTTAGCAAAATCAACTGCACAACTGCAAATATATTGGATAAGAACAGAAATATTATGTATGAATGCCTAAATGGTTATAATTCCGCATAGTAAACACAAACTGGAGTGAGCCCGAGAAACGGAGCATGCGCTTTGAGAAGGTTGGCGTTCTGGTGTGTTGACAGAAATTTTAATACGACATGTCATAATATTAGGGTGGGGATAATGTCGTTCGGGAAAATGTTGGTGGGGAAAGTTTCAATAATGTCACGGTTAAATTGGGACAACAGTAGGGCACAGTCACTGGTCCAAAGATGATACAGCCCCAAAACTGTGCACTTCTCGATTTTTCTTTTTTGTCTCAATCTGTTACACCTTTAGCACAATTTTGAGAATGATGTCGCACGTGAGAAGACCGGAGATTTAGCTTTCTGTGTTCCGATTATCAAAATAATGCACAGATTAAATTGCTTACTTTTCTAGCAAGGAAGACAAATAGTTACTTGGCTGATCATTCACTAGCCAAGTTGACATGGCTTCGTTCGTAGGACTATACTACGCCATGATGCCTCTCAATGAATTTACATGTAAACTCCGGGATCACACGGCTCCATGGGTCGTTCGGCTCTATCCGGCAATAAAACTACCCCTCCCAACTCTCTGTCCATTTGTTTTATCGAGATCGGCAAAGAGTTTGATTGCCGTGAAGAGCTCTTTCGTCTGCAATCAGTCTTCAAACATCAACGGTCGGTTGAATTTCTCCACCATTATATTCGTACGTGTAACGTAATCAGCAACGTATCGTGTGGATCATGTGACCCGGCTGTACGAAGATGATGACGGAGAATGATGAGGGGCTCTCAGAGTAGACCTGGGGTCTCGTTGTGCACATCGCAGGTCATGGTAAGATTAGGCCTCAACTCCTCAGGCAGCTTGTCTTAAGAGACGACTAATTGGGGCACCCTTGAGGTGACGTTAAATCATATTTACTCACTCACTCATAATTAAGGTCAGGGTTGTAAGTAAGAAATGCAGCACAAGGGCATGCTTCTCTTGTGAAGTGGACATTGTAAAGTGTTCTTGGACCAGTGTCTGTACAGAAGATTGAAACCAATGGAATTCGACCAGACAAATAGAGTGCAGAATGTCAGGAACTGAATTAACCGGTAACCTTCAAGGCAGCAATGAAAAGAGCCACAGAAGATAAAAAACACAAGAAAAAATAAAATAAAATGCAAAAAGTAACCAGGACAGGGCTTGAATATGAAAAAAAAACAGGCCTAAAGTATCAAATGAAGAGAAAACAACATATTCAAAAATCTGACATGAGCTCATTGTAAATCTGAGACGACATGATACTAGTGGGACATCAGATGATAGCAGCTGAACATCAGTAGAGGACTG